>OU696572.1:9653875-9706375 GCA_916048095.2 Sacculina carcini
CAGAAACTTTTGATGTTCATCGAATTGTTTATATAGCAGCGCGTTTTGCTCACATATTTATTCGCACTGACAAGTAATGTGGTTTATATATACGAGGTACGTTCAATAAGTAATGAGAGAATGTCGACAGAATATTATTTACTTTGATAAGCTTACAAAACGTCTCCTTCTTCTGTAGTCCCTTCAGACAACCTTCCGATGCCTCTTTCAGCTCCTCTGCTGACTGAAATCTGGTTCCCCTGAGGCTGTCTTTCATACGTGGTTACATGAAGAAGTCGCAAGGAGCTAGGTCAGGGCTGTAGGGTGGGTGTTTTATCACTTTCATTCCCCTGTCGACCATCCAAGTGGTCACACCAGGGTTGACTTGTGGCATGGGGCATGGTCCTGGTGAAACCAGCACTAACCACTCCTCCACTACTGAGGTCTCTTCTTTCTCATCTTCTCTCTGAACCTTTTCAGAACAGTAATATAATATTACTGTTTGACCCTGAGGAACCCATTCAATGTGAATGAGCCTCTGGGAGTCAAAGAAAGGAATGACCATGGCCTTCTGTTGTGATTTGCTCATCTTTGCCTTTTTGGGTCTGTTGAAGCACCGGTAGAAACTTGATTGGCTCATCCTTTCATCCCCATAGGCTTCTTTAAACAATCCATACACTTCTGGATTTTCTTCTTTTGTTTAACACAAATGTTGATTGCGTAACTTTGCTACATGTTTGCTTGCATCGTGACACGTGCTCGGAGATCGGCAAACCGGAGCAGACTGGCTCCACCACAATCGCCGCGGCGCTCAGACCAGCTAACATAGAAAGTAGCCACTTGGTCAATTTGTAGAGTATATGCATGTGTACTTCTCCATGAGAAAGTATTTTGATCATACCATATTTAATATCTAATCATATTTCTCTCCTGACATATTCTCATTACTTATTGAACGTACCTCGTATACTAACTTTTTGGCCTAATTGTATTTGTTTTCTGTTTTTGTACTGTGTTGTTTATTGTGGACACTATAAACTATGCACTATGAACGTACACATGCACACACACACACACACATACTGGAACAATGGACGTTTGAGTTGGAAATTCCATCAACACATATCAACAACTTGATGAGTTTCGATAGCCAAAGCAGAAAATATATTAGAACAATAAATATATAATGGTTTGAAGGAATATAGTGTTCCCCCCAAAACTGCTGTACAAAAAAAGATGAATGAAACAAAAAAACAAAGGCATGCACATTCACAGGCAAATAATAATAATAATAATAATAATAATAGGAATCTTTAGATAAATGAATTAGTTTGACTTGTGCAAGAAACGAATAACAGCGATGGAATAACAAGGAAGCGGAAGAAATAATGTTTTAATAGCTGAAACACAAATAAAAATACAACATTTTATTGATTATTCTGCGCGTCAGCGTATAATAGAATATAATGAGAATTTGGTGAACGCTAGAAAAAAGAAAATATTAGATGCAAAAGACAGAAACGCACGAGAATTCATAATTTCAGAAATATTTCCGCCACCTAAAATAACGGAGTTAATGTGAGTGGTATCTAATTAGTTCGAATAAATCGATGAATATATAAAAACCAGAATATATCAAACGTTCACGAATATTATTGGGAGTATAAGCGCTCTTTATGAACCCACCAAGTCCCAGGTATTGCAAGAGCGACGTGTTCTGAAGGCAGTGTAGCAGAGTCATCGAGGACACCATAGTGCCGTACAGCTCCAAAAATCTCAGCCGACACAAATATTGCAAACTGGAGAAGCCATTGACACTTACGCCCGTGCAACAACGCAAACTCAGCTCTAATATAACAACAAATGAATGAAAAACTACAACACAACACGGTGATACATTTCATATTTCAGTTTTATGTTTTCATTAACACTAATTTAATCATTAGGCTATATTTATCGGGAATATTTCTTTAGTATCCACGTAATATTTTGAAAAATGACATTGTTAAATAAAATTATACATAAGCTTGAAATTATCAAAATTGTTGCACTCAATATAATTATAGGAGATAATTTGCATTTACAACGTCTCTCTTCGTTGGATAATTAAAAAAACAACTGATTTAATGTACAGAATATCACAAAACAGAGCTCGGTGAATGTGGGACAACTGACCCTCGAGATTACGACAAAACATGCCCGTCCATTCGAGACAAATATCGTCGAACCAGTGACACACATCGACACACAGAGTTGCCAAATTGTCGCCCAGTTGTGCCACGGCCCTTGGCAACACATCAGCACACACACACAAACACACAAATGGTTTTTTCGTTTCATGCACTGCAGAAGTAGGAATTTCCCAAGTGCATGATCTTAACATGGGTTCAGAAGTGCGGCATTCATTATTGTTTATCGGTAAATTATCAAGTGCTGTTTACTCCGCTCACGTGTTCATATTTTTGCTTAAAACTTCATTTTTGCTCGATATTAAAAATTTACTTTAGTATTGTTGCAGCTCTGAGCGAATTACGCTCGAAATAAAAGCCCGGAAAACAAAACACGCACGAAATGAATGCCTGCTTTACACCATGAATGACAACTTATTCACTTGTGGACTGACTTCAGAAGCATTTAGAAGTACTTCTGAAGTACTCATGAGGTTGAATCGAACATAGTCAAAAATACACATCCTAAAATTGAACCTTTAACTGGAACTGACTGTTGTGAAAATACTTTCTGTAGACGAGTCCATTAAAGGCGATGTATAGCGTAAAACAATATATACATCATGAAAACTATAAATGATTGTGAAAATTTGCGTCAAAATTACAGTTGAAATAGTGTATTTGCCGATATGATTTAGGTCAGGAGCTTGAGAGAAGTATCTGCTGTAAAAAACTGTGCGCGCATAAAAAAGTTTTACCTGCAAAAATCGGACGGACTTATGGCGCCGTAATTGCCACACCAGGACAAATTCAGTCGAGAAACGGCGGATTTTTGACGACTGCAAAGTGTGCTCATCATAGCACTATCTACCAGATACCAATAAGGCTAACACACACACACACACACACACACACACACACACACACACACACACACACACATACATACACACACATACCAAAAGATTCAATAGCAATTCAATAACAGATTCAATGAAGAAAAGGTAAAATAAAAAAATCAATAATAATTATTCAGCTTATTATAAGAAGAACTTGAAAAGATATTAATGAAGTTTCCTAACAGGGAAACTGTATTTCTCCTGTTGTCAACCAGAAGATAATTAATATATTCAAGGAACATTACGACAAATGGAAGACAAGATACACGAGTGTCCAACTCATTGCTGTAAATATCAACTATGTGACAACTCACAAACAAGCACACACACACACACACACACACACACACACACACACACTCACGTCCCCTAGAGCAGGGGTTCTTAACCGGGGGTATTCATACCCTTGGGGGTATGGGAGCCAAAAGCGAGGGGTATGGGACTCGATTTCTGGGCACTGGCATAAATTATTAATGGCTTATAAATAATGAAATTATCAATGGTAAAGTTTTACTAGTAATCCGTATCTAAATTACAATAAATTCAAGCAATTAAAACACGCGTGGATTTAGAAAACATACCGACAATTAATAGGATTGGTGATAATTATTTAAACAGTCAAGTAAAGGGGGTATGGGACCATATTCGGCAATCCATTGGGAGTATGGAACCATCAAAAGATTAAGAATCCCTGCACTAGAGGTAACTAACTGGTTCCTGAGGAGTGCAAGGATTCCTGTGAATAATTAATGACAATATATGTCTATATTTTATTTCATCGGAAAAGAACTATTTCTATTATAAAAAACTAAAAAACTATTTCTATTATAAAAAACTAAAAAACTATTTCTGAACTAACTAACTGAAAAACTAACTAGACTAAAAAACTATTTCTTCTTGAACAGCGTGTAAAAATATATACCTGGACCAATTTTGTTAATAAATTGATAAACTTGCAAAAAACTCGATAACATAGGAGTTTGGTATTTTCATCTTGGTTTTTCACAAAACTCTAAATAATCCAGGGGGTGAGAAAACTGACTGCTGATTTGAAAACAGTGCGAACACTGAACAAGGTTGGAAACCACTGGTCTGGCGGATAATATACCTTGAGATCGATGCAAGAGAATAGCAAGGGATCCTGGCATAGTCTTCTCAACTGCCGACACACCATTGACACACGACCCAAGCTCACCAGATCAAGATACGATAACACACGAACAATTATCTCCTCCTACACAAAACAAACATATTATTATTATTATTATTATTATTAATGTTCCAACTGCAAGAACTCAATACACCTTGCCAAAGAAATCACAGGCGGATCCAGATGATGGGCTCAGGGGCTGAAGACCCCCCAAATGTTTTCATCAACTCCTCATAACCAAGAGGTTCACTAAGAGGTCAATAAAAATATGTTTCTGTAGAATTTGTTGATATAAGCATCATCGCAAATACGTTACATAGTGATGCATGCACATGACTGATCGCCTCCAAATTAATTCAGCTCCTCCCAAAATTGTACTCTGGATGCGCCACTGAATGAAATGAACAAATGCAACACAGAACACACACATATGCCACCGTTTGTTTATGTAGATAAGTGTAAATACACGGAGTTACAACTAAACGCAATGACTATTCCACCAATAATGGCATGTGTGTGTGTATGTGAGCAAATATCACGCTACACAGAAGTTGATGACAAGTTTCCAACTAGAAATTTGACCAGCACGTTATATACACACGCAGCGAAGGCGCCATATTGATATAGCCTCCAACTGCCAGAACACTCACGGTTTGGTAAGTATTGTTATGCTGCTTCTGGTTGAGAGACCCATTTTTGTTAGAAATTATTACTTCAAAAATACGGGGGGCTCTTATATATATCGGAGTGAGTTTTTAGCACCAGTATGTAATGATATCTGATCAAACATTCAATGGAAGCACGTATATAATTCATAAATTCACTTGTAGCTGACCAAGATATCTATTTTCAGATATTACAATATTATTTAGTATAATTTGATAATGTACAGTTAAGACCTAATTATTTAACTATTTCTAGCATGAATAAAGACATTCATCACAAAAAACTTTCTTACAGAATATTGACCAAAAAATTTGAGAAGTAAATTTTCAATTTCAATTTCCTCTTCAAATTTTTTGCACGGTTATATAAAACTAGCGACAAGTTCCGCACTTCGTGCGGTTATGGTCGCTAGTAGATCCGCACTACGTGCGTCTCGTAGCTTCGTTTGTAGTATTGTAAGTGATGCGGTCGCCTTGAGTTTTGTCTGGGATAGCAATGCAAATATGATGATAATGCACTTGAAGCAAACGTCAAGGCCAATGCAAACAAATGGTGTCGCAAGGATGTTGCAACACCACAGCAGATATTATATTATTTTGAGGTATTATAGATTTTTCCCGGATGCATATTATATCTGAAAATATAACATATATGTAGATACAAAATTAAAAAATAACAAGTGTAACCACATATAATTCAATAACTAATATAGGCATATAAAATTCAAGTGTTCATACTCACATTGAGTCGGATACGCGCTTCAACTATTAGTGCCAAAGGCACGCGAATATTGGTATTATGGTTCTGGTATGTTTAACCAGCCTGCGACAGAATCGCCGTCTGATCATCAAAATGTTGCACAATCCGTGTGCACGACATTATATAAGTTCGCATCGCACATACAGACGCACACGCATACAAACACTGGCTGCACACGTGTTCGTTCATAGAATTTCGGCACACGGACACACATACCAATACAAAATGCAAAACGGTATCGTGTGTGCAATTCCTGGGAAGAATTGCAAAATTATGCAAGAACAGTTCGCAGAAAAGATGTGGTGGCAATCTGGCAGGGAAGTTTCTAGCAATCGTTCAAATGAATGACAAAAGTGTGTAGAATAAAGGTAAAAAACAAACACCAATAGAAAAATATATGATAATTACAATTACAATATTGGTAAGCTACACATAAACACTTGAAAAACGCTTCTGGAACACGCACATGCACGACAATGAACTTAATTAAACACTCCGTTTTACTACGCACTCTGCACGCCACTGTGCATTTGGAAACGCTCGCTGCAATGCACGTGAGTCATGGTATATCGACACACAGACACACACACCAATATGTACATCAGTGTGCCGTTCTGTACACTGTGTATGTATGTGTGTGTGTGTGTACGTGTACCTGTATGTGTATGTGTGTGTGTGTGCATCTATGTCAGTGTGTATGTGTGTGTGTGTGCATGTATGTCAGTGTGTATGTGAGTGTGTGTGTGCCTGAGGTGGCAATCTCGCATGGGCGTTTCTAGCAATCGCTCAACTGAATGGCGCAGTGTGTAGAATAATGGTGAAAAACAAACACCAGTAGAAAAATAAATGTTAATTACAATTACAATATTGGTAAGCTACACATATCCACTCGAAAAACGCCTGTGGAACACGCACATGCACGACAATGTACTTATTTAAACACTCTGTTTTACTACGCACTCTGCACGCCACTGGGCATTTGCAAACGGTCGCTGCAAACGCTCGCTGCAATGCACGTGAGTCATGGCATATCGACACACAGACACACACACCAATATATATACACCAATGTGCCGTTCTGCACACTCACTCACTCACTCACTCACTCACTCACTCACACACGTACGTTGAGCTATATTATATAAAAAATACGGGAATATGAATACATCCAAAACAGAAGCGTCAATCTTTCCACGTGCTTTACCCCTAATTTCAAGCTTGTCGGTATATACAATATGCTGCAATAATTCAACTGAAGGTTAAACCAGCACACGATTCTACATACTTTCTACATATTGCATACTTTCTACATATTGTGGGCGCTTTCAGTACATGGGGATGCCGCATGGTGGTAATAATGGTTGCACTCTTCCCATGTCACTGGACTTGTTTGAAATTAATAATAACCATATTGATAATTGCTCAACGCATTCATTGTTTGGAGAGAGCAAAAGATGCTGACAGATACCGCACTCTTCCTTCCACATGTCCTCCATTGCTAGCTTCATAGCGGACAACACGAGCACATAGCGGCCTAACAATTAAATCTATATGTGTGTGTGTGTGTGTGTGTGTGTGTGCAGCGGTGATAGACGCATAGGGATGGCCCTAGTGACTGTACAAGTGCTGGCTCTGTATGTGAGCGTGGTGGTGGCAACAACGGAGATCAACACACAGTTCGACTGTCCGCTTCCCGAAGGGATCGAGTCGGCCTCGCCTCGCACGTGCGCTAAGTACAGCGCGTGTCAATGGATAGAAGAGGGAAGGTGTCTTCTGACCCAGCAAGTTGGATACAGAAGTGTATCACGTTACCGGGACAGTTCACGTCGCACTAGCATGCTGTTGAGACGTAAATCCGACGTGAGCATGTACGGTGATGACGTGAATCTATTGCGATTGGATTACGTTCAACGGTCGGGCACGATGGCTCAAGTTACGGTTAGAAGAAACCACATAAACACACACACACACACACTCACACACACACACACACACAAATACACACACACACACACACACACACACACACACACACACACACACACACACACACTAGTGGCGGCGCCAAGGAGAGACAAGAAAGACTGAAGCTTCTCCAAAAATGTGCCAAGCCCCCAAAATGATCCTGACCGATTCTGATCCATTTCAGAGTGTAGTTCCTCATGTTTCGCCAAGTCCGAGCATCTTTTTCCTTAGACCCATCTCAGCCCCCCCCCCAACCGGAAAAATCCTGACGCCGCCACTGATATGATATGATAAATGAAATGAAATGAAATGATACGCACACACACCCAAGCACAATATGTACATGATATTGCATGTTCGGTATGGTTATGGAACGCATGTATGGTAAGACAGCATTGACCTTGAAAAATGTGACCACCTTGGTTATCAACCGCCGAGCGCTCATAATCTACATCACTTGCCCGTAACCTGTGGGGAATGAAGGGGTTGTCAAGTAGGGAATTAAAGGTCGGATAGAAAAACAAATGTGTATGCTTCTATCAATCCGAATTCGTAAATTTTCGTTTCTAGCCACTTCTTGGCAATTAATTTGGTGGAACCACTGAATCGATAGGATCTGTCGGCGCTGTAGTGGAAAATTAAAAGTTAGCTGATTAGAAAGTGGGGAAACAGTGAGAAAGTAAGGTTACGCAGCACTGGTATACATGAATAAGTTGATGAATGGTAGCGTGCAAGAGAAGGATATAAGAATGTTGTATATCGGAACTGGATGGCTTGTTGAGATTGGGCGCAATGAGCTGACAGACAAAGTCAGGTGATGTTACTGTGTTTCAGATTCGAGATGCCCATAAGCACCGCTATGAGGTGCCTATGCCACTGAACTTCTACAAAACAAGACGCAGGAAAAACAGCAGAAATAAATATGAGGTAAAATTTCCGCAACACGGAGAGAATCAGCCGCTAGTCAAATTCAAGCATGCCGCAAGCAGCATAGAAATTTCGCCCATTTTGATCTACAGTGAGCAATTCATAGAGATTCATATTTGGTTTGACTCGGAAGACGTGTACGGTTTCGGAGAGAATAACCATGACCATTTTCGACACAATGTGTCATCGGGAATAACGTGGCCCATCTTTGCCCGGGATAGACCACCAGGAGATGGACGCGAGAATCTATATGGAGTACATCCATTTTTCTTGGCTATTGAAAATGGCAAGGGTAGAAGTTTCGGAGTTTTCATCAAAAACTCCAATGCGATGGAATACCGCTTTCAGCGATTGAATAACAGGACAGTACTGACTCTGAGAACAATCGGGGGTATTCTTGATATGGTGTTCATCTATGATTCGTCCCCAATGAAAGTTTTACGAGAGTACCACTCGTTGATTGGTTTTCCTACAGTGCCAGCGTATTGGGGACTTGGCTTCCAACTGTCAAGGTTTGGCTATGAAAACACTGATGACATTCAGCGTGTTTACAACCGCAATAAAAAGCTCGGTATACCTCAAGACATCCAGTATGCTGATATTGACTACATGAATCAACGCAGAGATTTCACAATAGACGATGTTCTCTTCGTAAACATGAGTGGGCTCATTCGAGACATGCGACTGAAAAATGTTCACTTTGTTCTCATATATGATCCAGCAATTGCCATTGACTTCGGTAATTATCCGCCTGTCGATCGAGGAAAGTCAGCTGATGTATTTGTCAAATGGATGAATGAATCACTGGTACCGACCAACCAGTGTCAGGGATGTAAGGACTATATTGCTGGTAGAGTGTGGCCTCGAAACTTGACGCTATTTCCCGATTTCTTCAGCGAAAACACGGTGCAATGGTGGAAGAATGAACTGACTCTCTTCAACCAGATAGCAGGTCAACCGGATGGATTTTGGATAGACATGAACGAGCCGTCCAACTTTGGAACTAACCAAGCAGACGAAGGAACAACCATCAACCTGCAATGCCCGAAAACCACGTATGACGATCCTCCATACCCCACTATGATTGCACGCGATCCAGACAGTGTCAGTAAACGATTATCAGAGAAAACCCTGTGTATGACCGCCATGCAAACAAACAACGTATTTCCCGTACGAAACGAAGGCGACGGAACAAAACTTCTACACTACGATGTGCATAACCTATACGGTTGGAGTGAATTTTACGCAACAAGAGTGGCAATGAATGGCATTCTCAAAGGTCGTCGCGGTATACTAGTCGGACGTTCAACATACCCAGGATCGGGCAGATGGGGAGGACACTGGCTGGGGGACAACACTTCTCGCTGGAAGGATCTCAGGCGCTCTATCGTTGGTATTTTGGAAATGAGTATGTTCGGTATTCCGTATGTGGGCGCCGATATTTGCGGTTTCAACGGCAACACAACAGAGTCGCTGTGTCTGCGCTGGACCCAGCTGGGTGCGTTCTATCCGTTTTGTCGCAATCACAACACAGACACCGCTGAGTCGCAGGACCCGGCACGATGGCCCTCCGTCGCTCGTGCAGCGCGTCAGGCCCTCTCACTCCGCTATAAACTGCTGCCCGTGCTCTACACACTGCTGCATCTGGCTCACAGACACGGAGTACTTGTACTGCGTCCCCTCGCCTTCCAGTTCCCCAAGGACCAGGCACTGCGGGATATCGACACTCAGTTCTTGTGGGGCGACTCGGTGATGGTGGCCGGCGTGCTATACGAGCACAGCCTGACTCAGGTGGATGTCGTGTTTCCAGCAGGAGGATGGTACGACCTGAGGAACGGAACACTAGCACGACGCTCGCATGTTTCCGGCACAATCAAATATGATGTGCCAATGGACGAGATGATTCCCGTGTTCGCCAGGGAAGGCTCTGTGTTGGTGATGCAGCAGAACGAGACGACCACGCATGCCAGTCGGCAGAATCCATTTGAGGTGCACGTGTTTGGTGATGTTGCAGCGCGAGGAGAATTGAGCTGGGACGACGGAGAAAGCATCGTTCACTTAAACTCCTCTGATCGCTACTATCATTGCTTCTTCATCTACAAGAACCACACTCTGTTGACTCTGGTCACCAGTCTTGACACCAGCACAATGGAACGGCCGTTCATCAGCGTGGTCACGTTCTACGGAGTCGCAAAACGTCCGCAGCTAGTCTTAATCGACCAGCAGGCGCTCAGTGCGGACAGAATGCGGTTTGATAAACGCTACAATATATTCACACTAGCACCGCTCAAGCTACTCATGAAACACGACCACAACATTACGCTCGTTTATGATGTCAAATAGCCAGCGAGTGCAAAGCTTAACCACTATACCCATACATTCACTGTTTCAATCATTATTCTGAATATTATCAGTGTGATTCGTGTGAATTCAATAAATGAATTAAACATGATACAAGATAGCAAATTCACATGTGGCATATTTTCATTGCATCAACTTTGACTATATACTATGTCTGAATAATTTATTGAACTGTCTATCCCGTAACATTCGCCAATTTTTTTAAATAATCAGTTGCCGCACGTTGAATTGTAATTAGAAGGCATTGAATAGTGACTAGTAGGTTGACGCTCTACCTTTTAGCTGTATGAGTAAACCGAATTACTGTGCTCTCTGAAACAACTTGTGAAAAGCGGATAAATTCCTTAAAAACGGTAGTTTGACCCCTGGGTACGGTGCAAGAATTAATATGTGGTCCCTTGTCTGAAAAGTGTATTGAACTGTCCGTCCTTATAATACGAATGAAATAAATTCCACAGACCAATTCGTGACTAAACGGGACATGCGACTTCTGTTTCCAAAATCGTACCGGAATAGACAGCAGTAGAGATGGCACTTGTTGTCTGTCGCGGGGTTCCGCTTGGCGTCGAGAATTAGCGTATTGCTCCACACTCTCACTGATTCTCCGCTGCAAGTGGAAGACCTGGGCAGCGTTCAGTAGAAGACCGCACGCTAACTGCAGACGCTGAGTCTCAACTGTGATTGGTCCAGGCTGGCCGTACTCTAGCAACTGACTGACGGACGGTTTAACACGACAGCCGACCAGTTCAACTGCGTCCACTGCAGTGAAATACTCCAGACTGCTACTGTTGAATTCCAGTCGAATCCGACTGGAAATATCATCATACAAACATGTCATATAAACGACTATAAGCACCCACAACACGTCTAGGCAAGGCGACAGAGTTAAAGCAACATTACAACCCATGGAGATAATACTCAGCACTAAACCACAATACACCACAGCACTGAACCACATCACAAAGAAAGCACAACACTAAACCACATCACAAAGAAAGCACAACACTAAACCACATACTTGGCACAACCAACAAATTCATCAATAATCAACACTAAACCACATTGATAAAAGGCCACGTAGTAAACCCCGCATTTTATTGGGAAGAAACGTGAACCATTAAACATCCTCTCTCCCGTCCAGGAGGCACTAATAGAGCACCGCATCACGCACCTGGTACGATGAGAAATCACTTTGAGCCGGGGGGCAAACACCCTGCTGTCAGCCGGACATGGCTGAGCTCCGCCCTGCCACAACACGTGCCAGCGAGGACAGGCGAGTTTCTGGCGGCGAGAGGGCGCCGCCTGCGCCGAAATACGCACCACAGCGCCAGGTTGCAGTACCTCGTAGACGCGCACCGACAGCACATACACGCATTCGTCGAACTCAACATCTGCCCGAACAACCACAAGCGAACAATCACAAATACCGTAAAACCTCTATTTGAACGAAATGTCGTTCTATTTTTCAAACCTTCCCCGTAGTACTGTTCAATTGGAGGTGATGTTCAATCGATGTGTGCCGCTCTATTTTTAAACTAGGTGGTCAGAATTTTGAGAAGATATGGTACGTTTTATAGATGAAAAAGAGCCAGGTAACGCATGCATATTTGTTCCACAAAAGACACAAATACAAGGTGATTACTTACCAGTAATCACAAATTCACAAATAAAAATCAAGTGACACGTGCCTATTGCAGCTGTCAAAGTGACCAAGGGCGTATGCTTGTGTCGAGGCTCGGGGGGATGACAGCCATCTTGCATTAGTGTTCAACGTTGACTCAGTTGGTCAATTGCACGGGGCCTAAACTATTCCCGGCCTATTCAATTGCAACACACACGTCTCAATGAATAGTACATTGCATAGAGTATAATTTTGGCATATTTAGACTGTTTCTCATTTTACGTTCCATTTTTAGACTGTTTCCACAAGGTGTCGTTTTATTTGAACTGCCGTTCAAATAGAGGCTTCACGGTATTTGCGTCTGACTGCGTGTAGTCGCGTATAGAGATGCGACCTAAAAAAAAACGTTTTTTTGCCAAAAAAAACCGCGACCAAAAAAACACGTTCTTTTTGTTTTTTTAAGAGTCATGCAAAGAATTCAAATTATGGAAAAGATATATTTGGTATGTTAAATGAATTATTTTTATCAACACATGGGTTATTCATGCTATTAGTGTCCCTATCAAATTGAATTATCATTAAATATGCACAATATAATTGTTATAATGTGTCTGAAAGGCCTAATATCATTGTTTGCACGGTACTGTGCGGCACTACTATGTACAGTACAGTTTTGCGTTCAATTATTGAGTTAATCATTGTCTAAGAAAGCAGGGTTTGAGAACCGTTTTTTATGCTAAAATCTGAAACTGTTTTAAAAAAAACAACAGGTGGCATAATTTATTTTTATTTTTTACACATTAACTTTTTACTGCCAGAAATTAACTACGTTGGTTATAATAAGTTTCATTATTTCCTTCAGCAGATCAATTATTTGCAAATGTAAGAGTACAAACACTGCAAATATTTACACAAATACTACGAATATGCACACAAACTTAGTGTCCCTAATGAGACTACGAATAAAAGCGGGTCGCAGTGGCAACGGACCAGAGAAACGCACAATATTTTCGTGTAGGAAAAAAAACAACTGAGGAAATACATTTGATGTACAAAAAAGTATTTGAACACAAATAACTACATCAAAGAAACCATCATCCATAAAACCAGTTATAAAAACAGGTTACTAATAAAAAAACAGTTAATTTGGTTAAACTTTCCTTGATCTGCCGCCAATTTTTTTCGCATTCTCTACATCTACGAAAACAGTTTTTCCAAAAAATCTATTTTGAAATAAAAATGGTTTAAAAGAACAGTTTAAATTAAGTGGTTTAACCAGCCGCTTATACGTACCAGCAGGCTACTTGCTATACAAGTTATTTGAACGTACATCAATCAAATCTATCTTACATAGATACTGTTTTAGAAAACATTGTTTCATTAAAAAAGCGTTAGTTTAAATGAACGTTTGTCAAAAAAAACACTTGACCAACTAATTAGCTTGTCTTGTTCTGCTGCCAACATTTTCTGGACCTGTACATTAATAAAACGAATTTAAAACCAGTTTGAAAAACATCATTGCATTTTTTCATAAAAACATGGTTTCTTTTAAAATAACATGATTATTCAATGAATTTGTTTTGTTATGCTGACAAATTATTTCAAATATCCACATAATTAGAACCATCTTTAAAAACATGGGTTTTCTCAATGAAAAAAAACTTAACCACCGGACCCGGATGCACTTTCAAACAGTCTCCTGAGGTATTTATTGATAAATATTCTTGTTTTTTATACTATTATCAAATTTTATTTGAAACAAGACACGTAAAGATGTACAAAACATCAATTGAGCTCATTTCTATGTACTAAAATCTATCATCCGATGACAATTGAGGCTAATTCTAAAAAAAACAAAAAAAACGCAACAAAAAAACGGTTTTTTTTGCATCACTAATCGCGTATCGACAATCGCCTAGCGAAAACACCATCACACACTGTGCATGTGTCACATATGTATGTAGATATATGTGCGTGTGTGTTATGAACAGTGCGTGACGTCACGCGTCACGCCACTGTCGTGGGAGTGCGGTGCGCACGCGGGGGCTCGGGAGTGTGGCGCAGGACAGTGTGCAATACATGGTCGTATGATCAACATGTTACATGGTGTCAGAAGTGCCCAGTAGATTTGTGAGTTATTTGTGAGTGTGTGTGAGTGGTGTCGTTTCTCTGTGAGTTTTGTTGTGCGGGTTTCAAGGATGGCAGCTAGACAGCCTCCGGAGCTGGAGTTGACCTCACCTGTGTTAGCGTCGGAGTGGAATGCATGGAGGAGAGACTGGACATACTTTGCTGCGGCAAAAGAATTGTGCACAAAGCCGGTGGCCGTGCAAGTGGGCACATTTTTCAATTGTGCAGGGCGGCAGGCTCAAGAAGTGGCGTCTCATTTCAGTTGGACGGAAACGGATGGCTTGGACGCGCTAGTTCAAGAATTTGAGAAGTACTGTGCGCCGCGCAAGAACGAGGTGCTCGAGCGGTACCGCTTCTATCAGCGGGTACAGCAGTCGGGAGAAACGGTGAGCGCGTACGTGTCGGCATTGAGAAAACAAGGAGCCCCATGTAATTTCAAGGATCTAGACAGCTTGCTGAGGGACCGGCTAGTGATGGGTATATCAGATAAAGCGGCCCAGCAAGCGCTGTTGCGTGAGACCGAGCTCACTCTGGAGTCTGCACTGAAAATTGCACTGTCGGAAGAAGCGGCCAAGCGGGACCAGCAGGTCATCAGCGGCGATGTGGTGGTATCGGCGACTCAGTCCAGCGTCTGTGAGATCAGTGACATGGCGGAGGTGGAGGCGCGCCAGTGTCGTTTTTGCCGGCGTCGCCACGCGATGCGGCGTGAGCTGTGTCAGGCCTGGGGGCGTCGCTGCAATGCGTGCGGTCGGATGCATCATTTTGCTCGTAGCGAGGCGTGCACCATGGGTGCGGGTGCATCTGACGGGCAACAACAACAACAACAGCAGCAGCAGCGGCCGCAGCCGACAGGAAGACCGTCCAGCCGGTATGGTCCGAGTCGATTTCACAGTAGAAGAGATGTGAACGTCAATGAAGTGACTGCGGGGGATTGTCAGGATGTCTTATCCATTGCTGAGGGACATAACTGTAATGACAGTAAAGTATTCAAGACCTTGTTTACAGTTTGTGGTAAGCCATTAAAATTGCTCATTGATTCAGGGTCGGAGACGAATGTTTTGTCTCGCAGTGACTATGTTAAAATTTCAGGTGATGTTGAGTGTACTGATCTGAGACCATGTAAGATGATGTTACGCATGTACAATGGTCAGCTTGTGCCGACTGTGGGGAAGGTCACGATTGTCTTAATTAATCGTACGTGTAATTTGCGTCACTCATTGTTATTTCACGTGTTAGATCTTGATGTGAAGCCCATTTTGAGCTTGCGGTCGTCGGTGCACATGAACCTCATTGCTGTTAATGATTGTGACCCCCTTGAGTATGTGCCAAAAGTGCAGGCTGTGACTCAGTCTGACGCAATGTCTGCTAATATGAGGGTTAACGACAATGCTCGCGATTACATCGTTTCTCAATATCCAAGTGTTTTTACTAAAGAAGGGGTGGGTCTGGTAGCCTCTGATGTTAATATTGAAACTGATCCGAAGGTGAATCCCGTTGTAGAAAACCCTTACAGAGTTCGTATTCACCTGCGTGAAAAATTGCGTGTCAAGTTGAGTCAACTGGAGGAGCAGGGTATTCTAGTACGCGTAACTCAGCCAACGGATTGGGTGTCAAATTTGGTGATTGTACCGAAACCCGATGGCGATATCCGAGTGTGTATCGACCCGAGAACCCTTAATAAAGCAATAAAGCGCGAGCACTATCCTACGCCAACTTTTGATGAAGTGAGTTATCGTCTATCAGGCGCAAAAGTATTCACCATGCTGGATGCTCGATCGGCTTTTCATCACGTTGGTCTGTCAGAAAAATCATCGTTGCTGTGTTGTTTTCATACTCCATTTGGTAGATACAGATGGACTCGTTTGCCATATGGAGTGTCGTGTGCGCCAGAAATTTGGCAACGCTTGATGCATGAGATGGTAGCGGATCTAGAGGGTGTAGAGGTAATAGCCGATGATTTTATAGTATATGGAAAAGGTGAGACCCGCGCAGAGGCAATTGCCGATCATGATGCAAAATTGCGAGCATTTCTTGACAAGGCTCAGAAATGTAATTTACGACTAAATCAGGACAAATTACGTTATCGTGTTCAGGAAGTTTCGTGGTTGGGTCATGTGGTAAGCGAAGCAGGAATTAAAGTGAGTCCTTCTAAAGTGGAGGCTGTAGTTAAATTTCCGGCGCCAAGCAACAAAATCGAGCTGAAGCGTTTCATGGGTATTGCATCCTATCTCTCGCGATTTATTCCCGAATTTTCAACGGTAACAGCTCCGATGCGTCATTTGCTCAGTCAAAAATACGATTGGTTCTGGAGTGACTCGTGTCAGACTGCGTTTGAGCGAATCAAGCGATTACTAACAGAGGCTCCTCTGCTGGCGTTTTATGATAAGGATGCCCCGGCGACTGTTCAGTGTGATGCGTCTTCATCCGGTCTGGGTGTTGTGCTGCTGCAGAAGGGGCGTCCAGTGGTGTACTGTTCCAGAGCGCTGACCGAGTCGGAGAAAGCTTACTCGCAAATAGAGAAAGAGTTGCTAGCGGTTACATTTGCAATGAAAAGGTTAGACCAGTTTGTATACGCTCGGCACGTAACAATTCAGACGGATCATAAGCCGCTGGTTGCCATTCGTGAAAAGCCTCTTGTGGAAGCACCGCTTCGCTTACAGAGAATGTTGATGACCTTGCAACGATATCAATTTGAATTAAAATACACACCTGGATCGGAAGTTCCTGTGGCTGATGCTCTGAGCCGTGCACCGATGTCGAACACTCTTGAGAGAGCGACGTGGGCGGTGGAAATGAATGAACTCAGTCTGTCTGATGAGTTAGCGGTAACGGATGCGCGCTTGGAAAAATACAGAGAAGCGACGTTGGCAGATCCAGGCTTACAAAAAGTGCGTGAGTACGTAATAAGTGGGTGGCCGGAACAACGAAGCAGTGTCGATCAGGTAGCGGCCCCTTACTGGTCAGTGAAACATGAGTTGTCTGTTCAGAACGGTCTGGTTTACAAGTCAAACAGGCTGGTCATTCCATCGTCAATGAGACTTGAATTGTTAAATAGGTTTCACAGAAGTCACATTGGAGTGGCTTCAATACTCAGGCTGGCCCGGGATAATGCCTTTTGGCCCGGAATGACGGCAATGGTGAGGGACAAGATATTACGATGTGAAACATGCATTTCATACCGTCCCCAACAGCCTCCAGAGCCATTAACGCCGCACGAGGTGCCAAGTCGGCAGTGGCAAAAAGTTGGCACGGATATATTCGAATTTCGCGGTGCTCATTATCTCGTTTTAGTCGATTACTTCAGTGGATATATTGAAGTTGAACGATTGTCGCCTGTAACAACGACGGTTGTGACAAATATTCTCTCCCACCAATTTGCTCGTTATGGTGTGCCGGAAGTACTTGTGTCTGATAACGGGCCACAATTTGCCAGTCTTGACTTCAAAGAATTTGCGTCATTTGTGGATATGTTGCATATAACGTCAAGTCCGAGGTATCCGCAGTCGAATGGTCGTGCAGAAAACGCTGTCAAGCTAATCAAGGGGATCTTCCGAAAAGCGCACGATACTCGGCAGAATCCCATGTGGGCGCTCATGCTTTGGCGAAATACACCCAGTCAATATACAGCCTTCTCGCCGGCGCACGTTATGTTCGGACGTCGGTGTCGCACTCTAATGCCCACAACCCGACGTTCATTAGAGCCGGATCCTCCCAAAGGAGTTCGGGACAATTTGCTGAATAGCAAAGCCGATCAAAAACATTATTATGATCATCAGGGAGTGCGGTCATTGCCGCCGATTCGTCCAGGGACAGCAGTTCGGGTAAAACGGCCGGATCAAAACTCGTGGTCACGGGGAGAATGTGTAAGGAAGCTACCCTATAAGTCGTACTTGGTAAAAGTGGGTGGCACACTGTATCGACGAAATCGCCGTCATATTTTGATGGCAGGGGAAGATAATCCCGTGCAGTCGACCCGTAGCTACCAGATGATCCAGGGGCTTCCCAGCCCTGAGGTCCTCCCGTCCAACAGGTCAAACACAACAGGCAATGAGGATCGTGTGTTACCGCGGCGGTCTATGCGTATTCGTCGACCGCCGGCGTATTTGAATGATTATGTGCCGTGAACGCGTGTTATGCAATGCCATTTCATGTGGTATGTATGTGATTAACTTGATATTGATATTGATGTGTGTGATTAACTTGGAGGGGGAGGTATAACGTGTGTATGTATGTGCGTGTATTTTATTTCATGTTTTATATAGGTTGTGATTGACTTGGAGGGGGAGGTGTCACATATGTATGTAGATATATGTGCGTGTGTGTTATGAACAGTGCGTGACGTCACGCGTCACGCCACTGTCGTGGGAGTGCGGTGCGCACGCGGGGGCTCGGGAGTGTGGCGCAGGACAGTGTGCAATACATGGTCGTATGATCAACATGTTACAGCATGTTCTTGCAATATTGAATGACGGCTGATCACGCAACGCACAGTGAGCCACGCAATAAAACCAAACAACAAGTCAAACATCAAATCGGTAAAACCAAACCATGTCTGGAAAGTCATGTACCGATGAAGTCCTGGCTGACTGGACCGTAAAACGGCGCACTCGACTCGCTTCTAGATGAAGGCAAACGTCGTCGCCAGGTGCCATACTGTCCCTGTGAGAAAATGAACAATATTCCGATTTGTGAAACCCATTGTGCGATATTTATTCTGAGCAATTAAGGCAAAAGGCATCCTAAAAACTGTGAACTTCTCATAGAAAACTAATCTACAAACAGCAGCTATTCAAGGATCTGAAAAATCTTAGAATAATTAAAATTATTATAAGAAATTACACAATAAATAATTACTTTATAAATAATTACATTATAAATACTTCATACATGCTTAATACTTAATAAATAATTATCTGATATATTACTCTTTCATTCCTTTTCGATTGTTGTTACATTTTCGCTACACTGATCGTTACATTCGCTGAAAAACTACCACGTATAACAGTATTTTGCGTACGAAATGCGAAATACAATTTGAGCCTCGACTTACGAACCAGAACCGCCGATGTGACGAAATCTCCGTAGTTCGGATACTGGCTGGGACGGCCGACAATATTGGCGCACGTGTATGTCAGCGAGCCCAGTGTGCCGTACTGCGATGTGAAAGCCCCGACTGCACTGGCAAACTGGCAGATCTCAGTGTCCACCTCGTCTTCAGGCATGCCCACATCTCTCACACAGGCTCACCAGACAAGCGCGCATACACTTGACAAATGCGCGGCGCACGACTCTTCCAGGTGAGACAATCTGTAGAAAGGTGTAGAAGCACGGGGAAATGAAAAACAAAGAAGGAATATTTAAGAAAATGAAGCGGATATTTGTCGAGGCACGCGGCAAACAAATAATACGAAGGACTGAATTGTTACGAGTCAAAGCAAGCATATCTGACATGTGTCAAAGAGACGAGCAAGCGCTCAGAACGTCAAGTAGCCGTGAAAATATGTGTGAAAGTAATATGTACGTGTGTACTACTTGTCCTTTTTCTGGCCCCGATATTTCATCTGATATACTGCTATTCTGATATTATTGCTTGGACCTCGTCCAGTCGCCTCCTTCCGAATACTGATAAATATGCATTTCTTGATCTCCGCTCTCCTCGTTTATCTCCTCCCCTATTGCCCCTATCTCTCTCTTCATCTGTTAGAAACCTTGGCATTATCTTTAATTCTACACTATCTTTCTCTGCCAATATTCCTGCTATTGCTTGCCATATACTCCACTCTCTCTATCCTATCCGTTCATGCCTCGACCAGCCATCTTCAATCAAGCTTGTTCAATCACTCATATTTTCTAGACAGGATTACTGCAGCTAGCTTCACTTCAACTGTCCTAAATCTTCCTTTAAAATTATCCAGCGAGTGATGAACCAATCCTGCCGTTTTGTTTTATATACTTCTTTCTGCCATCATACTTTATATATTTTCAAGTTCCGCTGACTCCCTATCAAATCTAGAATTCACTTCAAAATGTGCTCCATAGTGTTTAAACTGCTACACTGTCCCACCAACGCTGTATAACTCTGCCTTACTTTCCCACTCTCAAAACCCCCTCTTTTCGACATCCTGTCCCTTTAGCCTGCCTCGCGCTTCAAATGAGTCCGCATGGTCTTCCAAATCTTTTTTCCTTTTTCGGTCCGCGTCTTTACAACTCTCTCCCCTCTCACACCACCTCCTCGTTGTCATATCGTTCATTTGCCTCTTCCCTGCGTAAATATCTTTTTGATTTATCCTTCGATCCCACCACCCACTCATTGACTCCTTTCGCCTCCCTCTGATCTCTCTTCAATGTTCCTTTTATGTAGTTCCGAATTGTGTACCCAAATTTTTCGCCTCCTCTTCTTCCCTTTCCTTTACCTGAATCTGCGTGTAACCTTGGTATGCTTTTTTATTCTTCCGTTTCGTCCTCCTATGGCATTTCCTCTGTTGCCAGAAACTGCCGTCTTATTCTTCTTTCACTGTATCATATTCGCCCTTTTCTTGATCGTCCGTCGGCTATTAAACCTGTACTCTCCCTTGTCTTTTCTCGGATCGATTATTGATGTTCCCTGTATTTTCATGTTCCTCGATATTTTCTCCGCATTCTCCAGCGTGTCATCAAATAATCTTGTCGTTTCGTTCTCTCCCTGCCGTCATAAATCTCAATTTTTGATTCAGTTTTGTCGGCCCCCAATTATTCGTCTTTGCTGTATTATTTGTAAACTCATTCATGATCCTACTCAGCACTCTTATTTTTGCTGGTCTCCTTATTGTTTCCACTGCTCCTTCTCTTCATCCCCATCCTCTTGTCTGCCGCCCGGCCTTGAACGATGTTGGGAGTTAGCTCCCCTAGGCGTTACGGAGTGCGCTCCTGCGAATATGACCCAGCTACACTAACTATGTATATGTGCTGACTGACTGTGTGTATGTGCTGACTGAATGTGTGTATGTGCTGACTGAATGTGTGTATGCGCGTGTGCTAGTGGTGTGACATTGACATGTGGGAGTTGTGTTCGAGGAGTATTGATGTACGCTGCCTGTAACGTGTACTGTGCAATATCAGTGTGTACTTTACTGGGTGTGTTTCTTGTGGAGCAAGGTAAATCAGAACAAACGAGTCACCTTGGTCTTCTAAGTATTTATTCTTTCTCTGCTCCCCGACTGTTCAATACGCTTGCACGTTCTGTCCTACCCGCCACTTCCTATTCCTCATTTCGCTCGTCTCTTCAGATATTTATTCGAGACATCCTTTGATTCTGCTTCTCACGACTTTACTCCGTATGCTTCTGTCTGATTTCTTGCTCCTATACTGCCCCTATCACCCTTCCTCCTAGTTACAACTTCTTTCAATTGGTTTTACCTGCTTGTATGTGTGAATGTGTAGTTCTATGTATATTCTCATATTTGTTCACGAGTGTTTTTGTACTTCATTTCATTTCAGTGTATTCGTTATAGCGCCCGTCATACACGGGCGCGCAGCAGCTATACAGTATGAAAAGCGGACAAAGCTGAAACAGTTATTACGGAAACAATAAAAAGAACACATGAATGAATAAATATTACACGATTTAGGTAACGCAATAAACACATTAACACATAAAAGGGTGGTTGATGATTGATGAACACAATAACAGAGTACAATAAACATAATTAACATAATTAGACTAAAACATAGATAAACACAAGCACACATGCATTCGCGCCCACACACATATCAGAAAGAGGCAAAAGGAGTCAAGAAATGAGTCACGTGATCAAAGGAAAGTTCGAAAATATGTTTACGTAGAGAAGAGGTAAAAGATCGATACGTGAGCGAGGAGGTGATATGAGAAGGAAGCGAGTTATATAATCGAGGAGCGTAGAGCGAGAACGATTTAGAAGACCAGGCAGATTCATTGAGGGCGCGAGGACAGCATAGAGGTGCAGAATGACGGGAAGTGGGATTAGGAGAGGGAGAGAGCAGATCAGAGAGATATAAAGGTTGATTAGGAGCATGTAAGAGTTTGAATATTATGCAGCAGATTTGAAGTGAATTCGAGATTTAATGGTAAGCCAACGGAATTAAGGAGAAAAGAAGATGTATGGCGACAGAAGATAGGATGCAAAACAAAACGACAGGACTGATTTATTACGCGCTGAAGAATTTTTAAAGAAGAATTGAGAGAGCTGAAGTTGAGTGAGCTGCAGTAGTCGAGTCTGGAGAAGATAAGAGAATGAATAAGCTTGATTGCAGAGGGCTGATCGAGACAGGGACGGATGGGATAAAGCGAGCGAAGAATCAAGCGACAAGTGCGAGCAGTAGAAAGGATATTGGTTGAGAAGGAAAGGGAGGAGTCAAAAATAACACCGAGATGTTTAACAGTCACTGAAAGAGACAAGGGGAGGAAAGGAGGAACAATACGAGGAGGATGAAGAGCGATAAATTCATATTTATAAGAGTTCAAGAGGAGGCGACGTGAGGAGGTCCAGGTCGAAATAGCAAAAAGTACGTCAGACAAGATATTAGGATGCTAGAGATAGCAAGGGATATAGAATTGGATATCGTCTGCATAAATATGGACAGGAATGGAATAGCGCCTAAGGATGGGACAAAGAGAAGACATGTAGACATAGAACAGGAGAGGACCAAGAATAAAACCTTGAAAAACACCGAACATAAGAGGGAGCACAGTACAAACGGAGGAATTGAACTTAACAGAAAAAGTGCGACCATGCAAGTAAGAACGAAGTAGTGAGAGAGCAGAATGCGAGACACCGAGATGGAGGTCATCGATGAGAATAGAGTGATCAACCAAGTCAAAGGCAGAGCTCATATCAAGTAGTACTAGAAGAACAGAATGACGGTAAGAGAAGGAGGAAATAATACCTTGGGATACAGAAATGAGAACGGATTCAGTAGAATGACCAGGGCAGAAACCGGATAGGTGAGAATCAAGAACATTGTAGATATAAGGGGATAACTGGAAGAAAATTGCAGATTCGAGGAGTTTGGAGGAAAAGCTCAGGAGGGAGATAGGACGATAGTTACTACATAAAGAAGGATCGAGACAAGGTTTTTTGAGTATAGGATGTACATGGGCGTGCTTGTCGGCAAGAAAATCACCGTGCAAGAAAGAGGAGTTGACTAGGTGAAGTAGGCAAGGAAACAAGGAGTTGAAGGATGGAACAATAGCTCGGAAATTGATGGGATCAGCAGGAGAGGAAACGAATTTGCATGTGGACAGAAAAGAAAGGAAGTCGGAGAGGACCAGTTGAGAAAAAGACGAGAGCTGGCAGTGGGGTTTAGTACGAGAGAGAGGGACATTCACGAGAGGGATCTTAGATTGCGCAGATTCAATTTTGTTCACGAAGTAGGAAGAAAGTTCGTCAGCAGTGAGAGAAGAACTAGCAGAGGGAGGACGGAGACCGCAAAGAGAGTTGAGTATATTCCAGAGGGCTTTGGGAGAAGGAGATAGAGAGAAATGCGTGAGGAGTAGTAAGCTTGCCTAGCAGAGGATAGGGAGGAAATATAGTTAGAAAGAGCAGAGCAAAAGGCCGACCAGTCATCCGCGAGCCGAGTGCGTCACCAGATAGGCTCCAAAGCCCGGAGATGGCGCTTAAGACAAGTAAGAGAGGGACAGCTCCAAGGAGAAACGCGAGGACGGTGAGAGTGGAACGAGAGAGGAAAAATGAGGTTATTGATATCAGACAAAGTGGAGTATAAGAAGGAATAAATTGAAGACGGAGGGAGTGAGTGAAGAACATGCAAGGGGAAATGGTTAGATAGAAGATTGTGAAACGTAAGAGGATTAAAATTCCTGAAATTCCTGAAAAGGGTGAATGCTGGTGGTGGATTAGAGAATTTATACGCCGGCAATGACGTAAGGATAAGACTGTGGTCACCGAAGAGGATCAGGACGAAGAACAATGACTTAGGAGGAAGAACAATGACTTCGGAGGGCGGTACATCAGAATAGAGAACTGGAGAAGGGAAAAGGACTAGATCAAGAGAATGACCCGATGTGTGAGTGGGAGAGGAAACAGGGGAGACTAGACCATGAGAATCAAGAATAGATAGGAAAGTCGATGCGAAGGAGGAGCTAGAAGGACAGTCGACCCAAAAGTTAGAGTCACCAAGGACAATGAAACGGCTGGAGAAAGACAAAAATATAGCGTCAAGGAGCGAGGAGAATTCAGAGAAGAAAAGAGGAGTAGACCGGGGGTGATTATGCCGGTAGATAACGAGAATACAGAATTTATGAGAGGAGCGACTGGATGACATACGGAGTGGAAAAAATTCGAAAGAAGAAGGAGGAGGGATGGGATCAGATAAGAGATATTGGAAGAGATTTGGAAAAAATGCAGCCCACTCCACCACCAGAGAATTTAGAATCAGAACGAGATTTGTGAAGAAGAGAAAAGTTAGAGGGAAGGTTAGCCATAAAAGATTGAATATCAGGCTCAAAGAGCCAGGTTTCAGCTAGGCAGAGTATTGAAAGGACATGAAAGCAGAGAATGTGGTTAAGGTAGGTGAATTTTTTTCGACAAGATCTTATGTTTAGGAAACCGAGAGAAAAAGATGAAAAAGAGGATGAAGAAGCAGCAGGTTGAATGTCAGGTGAGAGAGAGTTGGAAGAATAGTGAAAGGAAGGCGAGGGGCAGAGAAACAGGACGACGATGCGGATTGAAGGGAAGGCAGTCAGGCGGACGATTGAAGCGATGACGATAAAGAAGGAAGGAAGGTGGAGAGGATGAAGCCGCAATCGAGGGATGTCATCAGAAGTGGCAGTGCGTAAACGAATAGATTCGCGAACAGAGACAAACGAAGGACACGACGAGAGAAACGATGAGTGCGAGTGGGGGCGAGAAGAGACTGCGCAGTTATTGCACTTCGGCGGTGCTGTGCGGTCGCAGTTGACAGAGCGATGAGAGCCAGCGCAATAGCCGCAAATTTAGCCTCATTGTGGCCTAGTCCAGCACAGCGGGCACACCGGGCCACCCAAAAGCGATCATACACGCGACACGAACACAACTCAACGAACAGTCTGTCACCCACGGACTTAAGGGCTGCGCGAGCCGACGGAGTCACCGATAGAACCGCATGTTGGTAGTTGTGCCTAACGCCAGTGAAGAAAAGGAGACGCAAATCACTATCGGGTATCCCAGCAAGGGCAGTGTTTTTACGGCGAAAGTGATCGACAAACGTAGATGGCTCCAGCCCCATAGGGATGTTCGCTACCGTAACCTTGGGACGAAGTGGCGCAACCCTGGGTAGATGAGCGTCGACCTGAGGAATGGCCTCACGTACGCAGTGAAGGGCACGCAACGCATCGCTAGACGAGGAGCAACGAAGGACAAAGCCACCATTGGCCGCACGCCGTGACAACTTGATAGCGAATAGGAATATCGCACAGAGCAGAGGCAACCTTGCGCGGACAAACCGGCGATTTATCGCGGGATTTTAGTATCACGGTGTGAATTGGTTTCGCTGGTTGATTTTCTGTCGCTGGCGGTGCAGATGGCCGAGATGGTGAGTGAATCGAGTTGAGTGTCGACTCCACTCCCGCAAGACGGTCTCGGATATTGGACACGCTGTCGGAAAGGTTAAGGGCGAATTTAGCCTTTGTCAGGCATGGCGAGATGACCCAATTATCCTGTCTAATCATCTCAGTCCAGATGCCCACAAGGGATGCGCATCTTATGTGGGCCCAGCCGTCGCAAATTGAACAACCGATCCACTTCGAGGAGTCGCCACTAGAGGACTTGCAGACGTAGCAATCGACTCGAGATGTCCGCAACACCGCACGAATGACGCAATTACACCGCAACGAGTCCAAGGACCACTTGACTAAACATCAGAACCAGTGGATCTGCTAGTCTTCTCTTCCCAGCCAGGCGGTAGATCTGTACTCATCCTCGATCAACACTTGCACGGACGTTCTTCAACTTGAAAAAAAAATCTTGTATATGTTTGTGTCTCTGTGTCTATGTATTTATATATTTTCACTCATTTACATTTGTTATCGGTTGTGATTTGTGTTTCGTTTTCGTTTCTGTTTTGTGTACGCTTTACCACGCGTGTGTACACAAGCGCAATACCAAATACATTGGTATAGCGCTTGATTAGTTGTTCGTTCGATTCTGCGTTTGCGTTCTGTATATAGTTGCAGTTATCTGGGAAGCATGTAACTGCGTATATATTGCGTGCATGTGTTCTGTTTCCTTGTTTTTGATGTCCTTACGCTGCGCTCTTCTACGTCATTGTTTGTGCCCTGCTCCTCTGTCGCTCCTCGATTTAATCCGCGTTTTCTATTGCTGTTTTGCTATTGTTGATCTCTTATTATCGTATTATCCCATGCTCGCATTGACAGTGCATATTTAATGTTTCTCCTGCATCGATATTTGTCTGCGCGCCTGTGATGATGGGCGCTATACCAAATACACTGTTGTTGCGTAAGCGGAAGTAATATGTATATCTTTACTTTTCAAGATAATTCAATGTATTAATGTTTTTAACTTATTTGAGATGACGATTTAAATACATAAATGATAACGCTTCACAACACTCAAGAATTACGAATACATACAAATCCAACATACCTTACACTACTTTTGTCGCAAGCGCGCAACCATAACAACCACACATTAACCTCACAGTTCATAGCACGGGTTCGTTCCTCAGCACATCCAGTGTTTTCTATTGTTTGTCTACCGCTGCAGATGGAGCTAGCTGGGCGTGCAATATATTTTCCAGTGGCGCGCTTGAAATGTCAATTACAATAGTTACGAATTCTACGGTATGGATGATTGCGGAAGGTTACACTGCGAACATCTTTGTTTTTGCTCAGCTCCCGAGTAGCTCAGTGGCTTAGGCTCTGAACTCTCGTGTCAGAGGTTTGCGGTTCGAATCCCGGCCCGGGTTCGGTCATCAGCACCTCCGCTTGTGTCCACCATGAGTTACCACTGTAGATGGGCGCGTCATATGGTCTCAACAGACTGGTGCGTGCTTAAAATTCCAATAACAATAACAACGCTAATTCACTAGCGTTACAATACACCATGCCCTACAGTCGCCCACTCAATGCCATCAGGAGAAAACTTCAAACCTCAGACTCAATTCAATGTATTTCAACACATGTACGAAAAAATAAAAAAACGGACGGATGAAATTTCAGTGATCATTTTTTCGGTATTAAGCAAAGCCACAGGTGATCTTGCAGAATGCTAGCACTCCAGCTAGCAGAAATAACTGCGCTAGTGGATTTTTTTGTTAAACAGCTTCTTCATGAGCTCCAGTGAAGCGCGTCTCTTCATCGAAATAGTCGCTGCTCGTGTACGGTTGCTTGACCGATACGTCCTCGTAGTATTGGTCGTGATAAGCCTGTTGAAGCGAATGTTGCGGAAGCAATGGGGGAGGCGCAACTTGTCGGTCGACAGGAAGCGGCTTCAGAGAGGACGATGTGCCGGTTGAACAACAACGATGACCCAGCTTCAAGATGAGCAACATCACGAAGACTACAAATGTACTCAAACACGCCACCGCCGGCCACGTCAAGTGAATCATGCCGGTGAATTTCAAGCGTAAATATGCTGCTTAAAGAATATCAAACATCTAGAGGCTGAGCGTGTTTGGGATTCATAATAAACAAAGAATACAACAACCGATTTCCTGTAGATGGGTCACGAATGTAGCGCTTATAGTTGCTGCAGCAGCACAGGTAAAAGTTCAAACACAATAATGCCACTAGAAAGGCCACACATATACCAACTCCGATATGAAATGGAGTGTAATCGGGAAGCGCACGATGATTCAACAGTTCAGCTGTATAATTCCCATTTGCTTTAGATATATAACTCATTACTGCTTCATAATCGCTAACGAATTTCAGCACAAAACACAGCCCAATAAAAATAAGACCAAAATGGCGGATAAAGGCAGTGGCTTGTGGGGGATACGATGTGAAATTTATATTTGCACATATGCTGTGTGCATATAAAAATAATATTGATTACGGCTAACCAGATTTTACTTTTCCGTATGTAACTAAAGTATTATTTGAAATGTGTTGACATCTACAACGCGGCAGGGACAGCTTGAGCTTTTAATTGAATGTGTATTAGGTTGGACCTATTTTTTCTGCACAATTGTCTGCAATTTTGCAGAAAGCTCATAAAGACAATTTTGTCTTCATGAGCTGAGTGCAGTCCTATTGAACGAAAACCGGTGATCTGGGGATTGAAACAAAAGCCGTAGGGCTAAATAATTGTGTATTATTTGTGTCGGAAGATACATGTCTTTAGTTTTAAAGTATTTACCCAAAATAATTTTTTGCCAATCTATAAGCTGAACTGATGGAAGCAGAAAGCTTATGTA
Source organism: Sacculina carcini (assembly GCA_916048095.2). Taxonomy (NCBI): domain Eukaryota; kingdom Metazoa; phylum Arthropoda; class Thecostraca; family Sacculinidae; genus Sacculina; species Sacculina carcini. The sequence continues at coordinate 9,682,886 of OU696572.1, forward strand.
GCCCCAGATAAACACGAAAAGAGAAAAATCGAAAAACAGCTGATTCAGATCCGCCGGCAAATTGGTTTTAGGCTTTTATAGCAACTTTTGTTCCATTCTCATCGGGGATTATTACTTGACATTCTTGTATTTCTGGCGTTTATTATTCGTACTCTACACTCATTAATATCCAGCTTTCGACAGCCGAACGACTGACTGATTTATGTGCGTGTGTTTGCACAACGCTAGTGCACGGCGTGGTCATGTATCTGTGGCGTTATGCCCGCGACTCCATGCGTTTGTTGCGGTGTACGCCCGTCAACAGCACAGCTATGGTGTTCTACCGCCGGTCGTTGCCGGTTGCGGGTGGATTATCAGTGTTGTCGCGCGCTGTTCATCGCTGCTGTTTGAGCGACCGGCGCGGTGCCATGCTGCACACTCAGATTGTGGTCAGTTATGTGCAAGTATATTTAACAATCGTATAAATCGAATGGCAACGGTTGAATCACACCATCATTATAGACCAGTGGTTCTTAACCTTTTTTCTCTGATTCACCTCTTCTTAATGAACCATTTCTTCATTTTCCACAACGGCACTGATAAGATGAATAAATTCAGTTGTTACATCAAAGTAAATGTTATTAGAGGTCATTAGAAACAAATAAAAATGGATAAAAACACACATTTGTCCTGTTTTGTCCGACCTTTAGCTTCCCGCTTGACAACTCTTCGGTTCCCCACCAGTGGGGAATTTCCCACAGGTTGAGAACCACTTCTATAGGCACTATCACATTCCACCGCAGCAGCAAATGATAATTCTTCTCAGTCAACGTCCGCAGATCACTGCTAATAACGATCACACCAAAGCGTAACTTCATATGATAAAATTGACGAATACACCTCAATATCGCCATATGTAAAATCTGGCTATAAACTGAACTATTGTACAAACATTAATGTCACACTGTAATTATACTTTCCACATAAACTCACAAGTTATACAATCTATTGACCGCTTCTTCCTGTTGTACTCAACTGATGTTCTTCGTCGATTATCTCTCATTCACAGATTGTTCATTTCAATATGAGCTTGAAATGCACATATTAATAATAAACAATAATTACGCATTTGAAACACAGCATTTGGAAAGGCTATGTTTTGCGTCATTTTGCGGGGGCAAAGCCTCTCACGGCCCTGACTGACACACCGCAGGTCCGGCCGCCACACACGGGCACATATAAGTCCTTTAACATCGGAATTTAACATCGAAACATCGTTTTGCCAGACAAAATTTCACTTTTTTATTGTTCATTTCAATGATGTTGCGTCAATTATCACGAGACTAAATGACCGCCCTTATTCCACTAAGATCGGCGCATCGTGTAGAAGTCGTGACAGTCGCGAGTTTCTGTTACTTACTGGATATTTTCGGCACATCATAAGCCAGTGAATCAAACGCTTCCGTATCAACACTCTCGGCGTTATCGGGTTAATGTGTGTGTATGTGTGTGTCTGTGTATATATGTGTGTGTGTGTCTGTGTATATATATGTGTGTGTGTGTGTGTGTGTGTGTGTCTTTGTGCGTATGTGTGTGTGTGTGTGTATGTGTGTGTGTGTGTGTGTGACTGTGTACTAGATAATCTACATATCTACATAATTTAATGTAATGTGTGTGTATGTGTGTTTGCGTACGTGTGTCTTTGTGTGTGTTTGTTTGTTTTGTTTATTGAGTTTATTGCCAATTCCATCAAACAATAACATTGCAAAATTCAACTCAAAACATTAGGCTAGTGCCTGTCAAGCGGACTTTTAGACAGGCATTGATAAATAATTGAACGTGATACAGCGAAATATTGTCAAACGTTAACAGTTAACATAAACAGATAAAATAAACGGACACATTTAGACACACAAAAAATCATCCGCATATATCATCACCTATATAACCATTCATACCATAATAATCTCGCTTATGTAGCCATATATTCACAACTTTCATATACATTTAATCAAAGTGAAAAAAGAGACAAAATGTGTGTGTGTGTGTGTGTGCGTGCGTGTGTGTTTTTTCCGTGCTATCAACGTTGTTGTGTGTATGATGATGAACAGAGAAGAACTAGCAGCAATAGTGGCGGGGACGGGGACGGCGACAAGAAACACGCCCGGCCCAACGTATTCTTTAGCGGTCGCAAAATCACCGAGACGTTGACAGTGAAAAATATCACAGCCGTTGCTGTGTTTGGCAGCATTATAATGGCCATCTTGATCTACATCAAGAACGTCAAAGAACGCGGTGTGTATGATTCATACTTTCTTCCAACGGCGTAGATTTGTGTCGAGGCTCGGGGGCATGACAGCCATCATGCATTAGTGTTCAAAGTTGACTCAGTTGGTTAATTGCATGAGACCCTCAATCATTTTATGCCTAGTCAATTACAACATCTAAATGAAAAGTATATTACATATGATTGTATACACACATACACACTTATCGTGTATTGTTACTTTTTTGCTATGCTGATTTTGATGGCAATATATTTCTATATTCATACCCCATCTTCATTGTGTATACGGCGCGAAATTCCCGTGCACCATATAATACCGTTTGACTAATAAATGTGCATGACAAATATCTCTACTCGGTAAACGTAAAATATAATTTGAACTCCGTGGTGTAGTGGCAGCACACCCACCTCACAAGCGGTTGATATGAGGTCCGTTGTTCAAATCCCCGCGGAGGAGAATTTTATTGGGCGAATTGTATAATTCAGGCATCGGCGAACTTTTTATACTGAGGGTCGGATAAAAGGAAAAACGAGCGCAGGCCGCATAATAATTCATCCAAATACCTGCAAGCCACAACTAAAGCTATGAGAATTAAGACAAAAAACTGAGCTTGGCATTTCATATTATTCATCGGTGAGCTTCGTGCAATGAAAAACAAAAATAACTAACATATTTAATTACTTTAAATTATATAAGAAACTACATCGCGGGCCGTAGTATGCCGACCCCTGAATTATCCAACAGTCCCTGTCCACCCAGCAGTAAATGATGGTATCAGTCATGTGTTGTGTCATGCATTCTCGGGAGGTGGCCCTCTCTAATACGTCTTCCGTCCTTGTGGTGTCATAGCGTGGAGAGGGTTGGTTCTGCGGTGGCAGCGAGCTGCACGGGGCACACCTGTGTGTTCATAAGCTTCCGCTTCTTCCCGTGTAGCAGCTGTCACTTGAGACCTTTAACCATTTAAGTACGTTTGCAAATACTTACGCACAATGCTAATCGATTGGCATGATCATTTTGTGTAGAAATCGAAAGTGAACGTAACCGCAGCTTGGGTCGCGCTTCGTTGGGCGGCTCGTTCAAGCTTGTTGATCACAACGGTAGACCTTGCAGTAGCGACGACTTGCTCGGACAATGGCTGCTGCTCTATTTCGGCTTCACGCACTGTCCAGACGTGTGTCCCGACGAGCTGGAGAAAATGGCCGCCGCAGTCGACATGGTCGGTCAGTGAGCTCGAGGGATAACTTCACTTGGAGTCCCTCAGGTCCCAGCCAGGCCACATTTCAGGCCTGAAATACTAGGTGTGTTTTCAGTAGTACGCTCCGATAAGCCCAGCCAAAATTGAAAATTTTGCTTTGGTAGTATTTTTTCTTCAAAATAATCGGTTTGTTCTGCAAATACAATCTCTCTAATTATCACCCCTCATCACACGCGCACAATCTATATTGTTTGTTCGTTTTAATATACAATCCAGCCGACTTATCGGCGAGTACAAGCCTGTTTCGTCCTCATGTCAATGTGTTTGGTGCTTGCAAAAGCTAGGCGCGTGAACGTTTTGTGTGTGCCCGCAGGCAAGACAGTGAAAAAATTCCGCGTGCAGCCGATTTTCATCACGGTGGATCCTTTCAGAGACGACGTGGCCGCCGTCGGCAAATATGTCAAGGAGTTTCACCCTCAGTTACTGGGTCTTACCGGTTCTGTCGATCAGGTGCCAACGCTTCACTTACCGTATATTTCGGCGTATAAGACGACCCTTAAAGTAGAAAAATCACCCTTAAAAATTGTGGGTCGTCTTATACAACCGATATAAAAGTCAGACCTTGAATTCTGCGTACAGAATTTTTCATTTTACATGAAAAAATCAGTATCATTTTGGTTGTAAATAAAAATGGTTGATTACAAACACCTTTATTTCTCAATAAGAGTAGGCATTACAGTACAACATCATCAATATAAAAAATCAAACCTGCTCCATATGTATATCTAAAACCCATCAAATTCATCTCCATCATCACTGTCTGTTTCGAAAAGTTTCTCTAATACATCACGAGATTCATCACAGATGCCATCATCGTAGCGATTCCATTCCGGTCATTTAGCAGTCGTCTTATACAACCGATATATGATAAATGCATAAAATTTTGCTCTAATTGTGTACCTCGTCTTATCTGACGGTCGCCTTATACGCCGAAATATACGGTATATATTGGCCCACTCATCATGATATAACGTGGACTCATCGAGCATAAGGGTATGTTCGATGCATGCGCTTCAGAAGTAGAAACTTCCGAAGTGCATGAATTCTTGAACACGAGTTCAGAAGTGCGGCGTTCATAATTGTTTATCAGTAGATTATGAGGTGTTTTTTGTTTCGCTAACTTGTTAATATTTTTGCTTAAACAATTTTTTTTTATATTTCCAAATTTAGCTTCCAAATATTGTTGCAGTTGTGAGCGAATTTCGCTCGAAATATAAGCCCAGAAAACAAACACAACAAACAAACAAATTGCTATTTTGTGTTACAGGTTCGTGAGGCGTGTCGGGCATACAGAGTGTATTTCAGCGAGGGACCCAAAGATGACGACAACGATTATATCGTGAGCACTGCTAAAACCCTACACTTTCCGCCCCCATAGAACGCACTCACAGACACACACATACAGTATCTAATTACCGTAGATCCCGGTCATTAAGCCTATGCCACTTTTCAGGGCTGAAATACTAGGTTTTTTTAGTAATACGCTCCAATAAGCCCATCCAGAATTTGAACTTTTCTCGGGTAGTATTTTTTCAATTCGTCTGTTTTTTCTACATATCCTGTTTTTATACAGTTTGTGTAATAACCACCACTAACCATATACATACACACATGGTCTATTCAATTTGCCTAGAATGCACGACAATATTCAAAACGATCGTAATTAATGCTAGATTTATTGTTTTCCACGCAATATTTGACTCGACCAGCCAAATTTATCAGAGGTGAGGTGAAGGTGAAGTCAAATACGACCGAACTTGAGCGCAATGTGAGTGAGACCAATCATTGACACTATATTGCGTGTGGACAGGTGGACCACACTATCATTATGTATCTGGTCAATCCGGAGGGTAATTTTGTCGATTACTACGGCCAGACCAAAACGGCCGAGGAGATATCCAACAGTATTTGCTACAATATCGCCAAATACAACAAGCTGGTGAATAAATCATTCTGGTGATGAGCTCACAAATGCACGTGAATTTATCGAACAAGCACTTCTTGTTGGGTTTCTTCTGGGACTTGTTTACATTTGGGCGTCGGTTTGCCGGGTTGTAAACGCGATAAAATGCGATTTTTAACAAGCTGAGTGATTTTTGTGGATGATTTGTGCCATCAAAGCACTCACGTGTTTACAAGTTCAAGTCAAGCTTCGCCAGTCCCATGTCACTGTAAGAATATGTGTATGTGTGCGTGTGTTGTCAAATATACACTCTTTTCTACGCGTGATATTTAATTAGTTGAATGCCGGAGAATTTCTCCATTTTTAAGTGGGATAATATATTTACATTTTTAGGTGGGATATCTTTCTTCATTGGCTTTTATCTTCATGACCAGAAACCTTTAATTTTCGAACTATCTCTCTCTGTACATATTTTGGGCGCTTCCGGCTTGTACTATTCCCATGCTGCCGGATTTGCCTGCTATTAATCTATATATATAAAAGAGATCCTCTGTGTGTGTGTTTGTGTGTGTGTGTGTTTGTCCCACCCTCCTTGGTTCATTTTCTATGAGCTGCTACTCGGCCATCACTAGGCGTACCCGCTAAAAATTTATACCATCATGTTGGAAATTTTCTTGTCTACACTTCAAATTAAATTTTAAATTTCAAAAATGAAATCAAAAAAAGTTATAGCGGTGAAAAGACAAAATGAACCCTGAAAAATGCGAAAATTTTGGTCAATTTTCTGAAGACTACTCCTCCTAAACCAGCAATGGTAAAACTATACAAATTATACCAATGTGTAGATTTTTTTTGTTCTACTCAACGAACTATAATTTATACCCAAAAATTAAATAAAAAACATGTAAAATGGAAAAAAATTCAATCTACATTCAAAATTTTATTTAAACTCCACGCGTCCGATTTTCTATATTTTTTTATCTATTTCTCAAAAACTAATTATCACACATCTAAATAAATAATACCATCATGCTGGGAATTTAGTTATCTACAACACGGTATAATTTTTAATTTTCCAAAGTGTATTAAAAAAAAGTTACGGCGGTGTGAAGTGTAAATAACAAAAAGGCAAAAAGGCAAAATTAGCACAAAAAACGTGAATATTTTGGTCAATATTTCGCTACCTATTCCTCATGAACCAGCAATGGTGCAGCTATAAAAATTATACTATTGTGTAGATAATTTTGTGTTCTACAAGCAAAGTTATAATTTATACCCACAAATGATACAAAAAACGTGTAAAATTGGCAAAATTCTCAAATACATCTAAAATTACACTTGAACACCGGGTGACTAAAATTAATTCATTTTTCTAATATTTCTCAGTAACTATTCGTTATACATAAAAATAAATTATACCATCGTGCTAGAAATCGTGTTTTCTACAATACGGTATAATTTTTAATTTTCCAAAGTATATCTGAAGGAAGTTACGGCGGTGTAAAGTCAAAAGGACATATTGCCAATTTTACGGCTATTATGCGCACTTGCGATTACACAGAAATATACTACTGTGTAGATAATTTTGTGTTCTACAAGATAAGCTATAATTTATACCCACAAATGATACCAAAACGTGTAAAATTGGCAAAATTCTCAAATACATCCAAAATTACACTTGAACACCGGGCGACTAAAATTAATTCATTTTTCTAATATTTCTTAGTAACTATTTGTTATACATAAAAATAAATTATACCATCGTGCTAGAAATCGTGTTTTCTACAATACGGTATAATTTGTAATTCTCCAAAGTGTATCTGAAGGAAGTTACGGGGGTGTAAATTCAAAAGGACATATTGCCAATTTGACAGCTATTATGCGCACTTGCGATTACACAGGAATATACACTGATTAAATTTCACTGAAGCCCAATCACAATTACGAATGCATCATATTATCTCCAAGCATGGATGGTGTGGTTTTTTGCGTACAGTTTAATTTATGCTACACTATACTGAATAGAAAGTCTTTATTGTCCTCAATATTTACACATCAAATGTTCCGCACGACGGGCGGGTAAAATGCTACTTGGAACAAAGTAAGCTACTGAATTTTACTGTGTAATTTAATTGGTTTAATTTCAAGTTGCATACGCTCAAGTTGCATAAGGATACGGGTTGTAATATCATGCAATGCCAAGTATATGCATATGCTGTTTTAGAGGAAGCATTAATCTGGAATTATAGAGATGTTTCATTGTTTTGATAGTGTTACACCTCTGAATTACTACACACGAAGGACGGGTGTGAATTTGAGTAGTGTTGAGGGAAAAACATCGTCAATAATTAAAACAAGAATTTACAAATTTGACTTTTCTATTGGTCGTTTTTCATCCATTTTCTTTGTGTTTGTTTCGTGTTTGAGTTCTGAATTATTCCGCACGACGGGCAGCTTTAAATATGAGGCGGGTTGTGGAAAAACATGTTTTCTAAATTGAAACATAAATTTTACATTTAGACTTTTATATTAGCTAAAACTTTCCTGTGGGTTTGTTTTTCTTTTTCAATTTGCACTAATTTTTTATGAATTGAATATTAATTATATTTTATGAACTGTTCCGCACGGCGGGCGAATTAAATGTATCTATAAAGAGTGGGTTTAAATGATAGCGAGGTATATGATATTTTGCTAGCAGTAAATATTCTAGCGATAAAAGTAGAATAGCTCTTAAGCAAATGATTTTGGAGAATGATGTGAACCTTTGAATATATTTTGCGATCTGATGATATATGTATTAGGAATAATACGTAGCAGAATATAGATTGCATAATATAATATCGGCTGTAATATCAAGGGCAGTAATATCGGTGTAATCCAAAAAATAACAACTGTATGAATATGATGCATTAGTGGAAGCATTAACCGGGAATTATGAGATAATATGATAATGGTGTATAATTATATCGCATTATGCAACAAATGTGAATTTAGCTGCCTTACAGTTTGGTCCCGATACTATATTGGCGGGTTGAGAGAAAAGTATTGGTGGGCCGCGTGTTTGGGACCCCTGGGGTAGATAATCTCAGTCTTCTGATTACAAATTATGATCGCATCAGTATATTTTGTGATCACAAACTAATAAGTTAAATCACCTCAGACTAGGCTGAGAGCGGTCAAGATTGAATGGTTGGGTTGGGTTGGGTAGGTTTGACTCAGGTTATATTGGGTTTTAATGATAGCGGAAAATATATAAATTTTAACAATAAATATTATAGCGGTAAAAGTGAAATAGTACTTAAGCAAATGATATTGGGGAATGATGTTAAGTAATAAATATAGTTTGGAAACATTCTGATGAAAAGATTTCATCATCTTTCATTGTTTGTTTCGTGTTTGTGTTCTGAATTATACCACACGACGGGCAGATTTATATATCAGGCGGGTTGAGGGATAATATTTGTCAAAATAAGAACAAAAATATTCACATTTAGACTTTTCTATTGGTTAAGATATTTATAGGTTACATTTTTTGGTTTTCAATTTGTATTCATTATATTTTATGGATTTGATATGAATTTTATTGTATGAATTGTTCCGCACGACGGGTGGGTTTAAAAAAGTGTTTTTAGATCATTTTTTCAAATGGTTCATTTAAAAAAAGGTTTTTTTTAAAATAAAAATGTTCCGCGGGCAGCAACTATAGACAATAGAACGTTCAATTTTCCCTGTAGAATTAATCCATACACAAAACCCATGGATTTGACATCAAATATGAATTTTATTGTATGAATTGTTCCGCACGACGGGCGGGTTTAAAAAAAGTGTTTCCATTTTTTAGTTCATTTTTTTCAAATGGTTCATTTAAAAAGTTTTTTTATAAATAAAAATGCTCCGCGGGCAGCAACTATATACAATAGAACGTTCAATTTACCCTGTAGAATTAATCCATACACAAAACCAATGTATTTGACTTCAAGATGCAGAACGGATCGTGTTCGAGTTCTGAATTATTCAGGACGACGGGCGGGTTTAAAAATGACTCAGGCGGACTGAGGGGAAATATTTTGTCGAAATAAAAATAATTAAACTTATAATTTTCAATTGATTAATATTTTTATGAGTGTACCCTATTTCATTTTTATTTTTCCATATTTGTTTATGAATTGAATATGAATTTCATGTTATGAATTGCTCCGCACAACGGGCGGGTTTTAATGCTATATATATACATAAAGAAGAAATTAGCTGTCTGTCTGTGTATGTATGCTTGAATATGAGGTGATATAATTGCGCTGGTTCATGGTTCGCTGGTTCAATAATCAGGGGCTTCAAACGCAAACGAAGCGATGGCTCATTTTTATGAAATAAAAATGTCCCGCGGGCAGCAATAAAACGTTCAATTTCACCGTGTAGAATGAATTCATATACAAAACTAATGGATTTGACTTCAAGAACCAGAACGGATGGTGTTCGAGTTCTGAATTATTCCTCACGTCGGGCGGGTTTAAATATGAGGCGGGCGGAGTGAAAATATTTTGTCAAAATAAAATAAAAAATAGTGAAATTTAGACTTTTTAATTTATTAAGGTTTTCATGAGTTTGCCTTATTTATGTTTAATTTGCAATATTTTTATGAATTCTTCCGCACAACGGGCGGGTTTTAATGCTAGTAATTAATAATCACAGACAAAGCAAACTACAAAGTCGGCACAAGTTAAACTAATTCCAAACTGTGATATAGTCCAACACTGTATTGGAAATCTATTCATCATACAATACAACAAATAACTGAATACACGGAGTAAATATACATGAATTCGTGTGTGAATACAATCACTAACAAAGTACACCACGAAGAGGTTCGTGTTTGAATAGCTAGATCCAGTAGCGCAACAAGCCACTGGGTGTATACACTGTATAGTTTGAAGATATCGCTGATTTAGTGATGGACTTAGTGAGATATCACCGATACGTTGGCCAGTATAAGCAAAAAACAAACAGATTTCAAGTACAGAAAGAAGAACATTCCAGTGGATATAAGTTGTAAGATTATAAATGCATGAATGACCAGCTTGTAAGATGAATCAGAGTACGAACTAATCAACACGCCACATGATTAACATTCAACAATTACATTAACATTGAACACACACACATGTGCGCAGGCGGTCAAACAACCCCGGGAATGTGAGTGAGTGCGACACAACATACCGCATTACAGCGCACATCAACACCACACACCTACACTACACACACATACATACACTGACTGACACACGCACAAACACATACACTGACACACACTGGCACACACACACACACTGACGCATACACACACACACACACTGACACACACACATACATACTAGCATCGCGTTTCATAGAGTCCACTACGGCCAATGTAGCGCACCCATTTGATGACGTCATGGTCGGAGTAGTTCAGTTTCGACTCGAACACCTTCAGATAGCGAACTTTGAAACCGGAAGGCGCGAATGGCACCTGACACACACACACACACACAGACACACACAGAAAATTAGCCAGCCAAGAGCGTAGATTTGTGTCGAGGCTCGGGGGGATGACAGCCATCATGCATTAGTGTTCAAAGTTGACTCAGTTGGTCAATTGCATGGGATCCTCAACCATTTTTATGCCTAGTCAATTACAACACACACATACTTCAATATGAAAGGTATATTACATAATATAATTGCATAAACACACATTTGTCGTGTGTTGTTCTATTCCTGTGCTGATTTTGATGACAATATGACCCAATTGACATTATGACATTACATTAATAACATTATCGGCAGGTATAATTGCATATTCCTACAACTCCATGGCGTATATATGCCCCGCCATACCTCCCAGCATCTACGCCCATACAGCCATACAGCGGAGAATTGAAAATGTCGAATTAAAAAGGCAAAGCTCACTTCGAAATTCATCGAGATCGGAGGACGAGTCCATTTCTTTTTATTGTCGGTTTGCAGCAGTTCAACTTCGGCAGATATTTGCGACTCTTTCATTCCGCCCATGCGCTTGATTCTGCCAGCATGCGTTTAGAGAGCGGTACTTAATAAATTAATGCTAAACTAAAGTAATTCGATGACATTAGATAAATAGAAAATATAGCAAATAAAATAGGCAAACAAATAGTGTATAAATAGTGTATAGTTAGTTGAACAATATAATAATTAAATGATTTTTATAAAATTAAATAAATTAATTTAATGAATTTAGAGCGGTATTCAACAGTTCCTGGCGACAGCGATCGCTACGTTTACACAGACATTTGCACATTGTCAAACGCAAATTACAAACAGCACAGCGAGATCGGGAGGAGGAAAGTCTGACTTCCACACGATGGCGTTCTCGGAGGCCTTGTACTTGGCCTTGCCCTTGTTGCAGACCAGTTGAACCCCGGACGTGTTGAGAGGAGTTGGTATGCGCACCTCAATCTTTTGCGCCAGCAAAGACGGCTTGAAGTTGGACTTGATCACAACCTAGTACACAAACACTCGTTGTTATAAATCCAGTAGCATGGGGGAAGAGTGCAAACACTGTTAGCACCCAGAGGTGGCCTCATGTGTACCCTGGAAGATGCAAAAGATGTACAGAGAGAGAGGGAGCCTGAAAAGTTAAGTTTTAGCCACGAAGAGGAAAGCTACAGAAGCAAAAAAACAAACGATGAATTAAATGAAATGATAAAATCAAAATATGAATTGATTAAGGTAATATAGTAACGCAAAATAAACTGGAAACGTATAATATAAATGAGCAAAGATAATAAAAGGTATAAATAAACGCAACTTGAAAACTAACCAATATATGAATGTCATTATGAAAAAATAAAAGAAACTATAACCACCACCATCAGATAAATGAAATAAGTTAGAAATAACAATAAATTAAATGACAATATTAATTAGTAAGAGCATTTCTGGAACCAAAAAAATATCAAATAATAAGAAAATAAGTTGAACAAGAGGCGCCACCTAGCGGTGACCTTGAAAACACTCCCCGACTGACCGACCTTGACCTCCATTTTGGTGCGGCCCACTTCGCACACCAGCGGAATGACGCGGAACGGAAGCGAAATGTCCTTGGTGGTGCGGTAGCGCATCAGTTCGTACTCGCCGTCGGGCGGGATGAAGCTGATGGCGTGTTCGGTCTCGAATTTCGACAGCTTGACGCACTGGTGAAATTGGCAGTCGTCTATGGCTATACTCGAGCGACCGGCACGTGAAGACTCGTCTCCGCCGCCTGCGAATGTAAATAAAAAATAGAAACGGTAAATTATTCATCAAACAAAAACGTGAATACAACTAGCGTATTGACAATGATATTTGCCATTTCTTACTATCTAGCGAATATTATCTATATGATTGTTTATTGCTAAATACATATTATATTTTATTTATATATATATTTATTTACCTTGACTTTTCTAATCATTTTGTTAATTCATTTCTATTAAAGTTATTTACTTTATTTTTTCATTATTCATATATTTATTATTTGTTTTGATATTGTTTCTTTTCATTTTTTCGTATTACCAATGACATTAATACTTCAAACACGAAGAGCCTGACGAATGCAACTTGCAACATAATGAATGCAACTTGCAACATAATGAATGCAACTTGCAACATGAGGAATGCAACTTGCAACATAATGAATGCAACTTGCAACATGATATATGCAACTAGTGTGAGCTTCAGTAGCGCCAATAAGGTAACAGGAAACGCTGAGCTAGTGTGTCACACTATAGCTCAATTTTGGTATTTTCATTGTTTTTGTATCAATTAAATTAAATCTTTTTTAAGTGTTGCGTGAATATAAAAGAAATGTTCCCTGACAAATATAGCCTAATTATGAAATATGTGTTTATATAGACAAGAAAACACAAAAATATGGTCATTTCAAGCGATTTCAATGGGTCTAATAATCACTCACCACGTTTGGTGTCCATAATGATTTTATCATTGATGCCAAACTTGCACTCAGGCATGCCAGATAAGTAGGATTTCATTACCACTTTACCAGCGACGTGAGCCGACAAAACCTGGCCTACATAATATCAACACAAACAAAAACACACACACATACACACACACACATTCAAATACACAAACAACTATGTAAAATTCGAAATAAGCGGAAAATCGACAAATGTCTATACAAATATATAATTAATGAAGAAATATAAAAAAATTACATTTAAATCATATATAAGTAATAGTCAAAAAGGCAAAAAGGTTATATGAGGTATTGTGCATGCTGGTATGACAAGCAAATCTGGATGATTAATTTGAACGATTTGAGATGTTGCACCTTGTGGTGACATGAGCAGATTGACATATTCAAGCACGTCGAGGAACAGCTCGTTGCGTCGATACTTGATACCCTCACGACGCCAACCAATCTGCCCAGTTACCTGACACAAACACACATATATAGACACAGAGACACACACACACACACATACATAGATACAGAGACACACATACACACACACATATATAGACACAGAGACACACACACACACACAAACACATAGACACACACACACAGACACACAAACAAACACACACACATATACATAGATACACACACACACACACACACACATACAGACACACACACACAGACACACATACATAGAGACACACAAACAAACACACACATATATATACATAGATACACACACACACACACACACACACACAAACAGAGACACACACACACACATACATAGACACACACACACACACACATAGACACACACACACACACACAAACAAACATAGACACACACACACACACACACACACACATACAAAGACACACACACACAAACAAACATAGACACACACACACACACACACACACACACACACACAAACAAACATAGACACACACACACACACACACACACACACACACACACACACATACAAAGACACACACACACAAACAAACATAGACACACACACACACACATACAAAGACACACACATACAAAGACACACACACAGACACTCGCGATTAAGAACATATTCATTGAAGGCTTTTTAGCGAATATGCCACGTGATTGTATTGGTGAGGACGTAACAATTTATTATTATTATCAATTACAGTGGCAAGTCCAGTAGCATGGGGGAAAAGTGCAGGCACTGTTACCACCCTGAAGTGGTCCCATGTACCCTCTAAGCTCACTTAAGATATATATATATATATATATATATATATATATATATATATATATATATATATATATATAGAAAGTTTGCGAAATACGAGTTTAGTAAGGAAGATGAAAGCTAATGAAGAAAGAAGCAAAAACCAAACAAAAATACCGAATTAAAACAATAAAATAAAATGCATATGCACTTGTGACAGACTAAAATAAAATAATAATGTGAAATACGAATTAATATATATAATAACAATGAATAAAACAATACAATATGTAAATACACAATTGAAAACAAGAAAACCCGATTAATATGGAAATATCACAGTGGGGACTCTAGGAGTTTTCCGGTGAGGGGGCTGGAGAAAAGATGTGGCGGGACTTGGCGAAACATGAGCAACAAGGAATCCCAACATGAGCTCAAGGAGGCTTGACATATTTTTGGGGGCCTTATCCTTCTTGGCGCCGTCATTGACTATCAGAACGCAAAACTCATGCGACAATAAATTGATTAAACAGTTGTATCACCTGAGATGTGATGATGGATTGTTCTTCACGACTGGTCGACTTGACTCCCGTCTGTGTGATGAACGTCTTCAGAATGCCAGTGTCGGTGTTCTGTGGATAGCCGTAGTCTAGGATTTCGTCGAGCAACTCGTAGATGAGCACAAAATTGTTCTTTATGTTCTCCTCGGTCACCTGAACAAATACAACAAACAACAACAACAACAAATACAAAATGCTGTGCGCTGTGATTTGTTTGTGTATGAATGTTTTGTGTGTGTGACAGACATTGATATTCCGTGAACCCAATGCCTTCAATGTGAGTGTAAATGAATAGAGTGAAATTGAATGAAGAATTGAGATTTTTATTTGTCATATTGGTGTTGGCGTAGCGCTTCGTTTTGTTTTCTATATATTCAACACAGAAAGTAAAAGCCAGACAAGCAACATACACATCATATATAAATGTATATACCAGTGGTTCTCAACCCCGTGGTGGCACCCTAATTTGAGCCGCCAAGCTATATTATTGGGCCGGCAAGGGTCAGTAGAAAAGACTCAATTTACTCATATATATGCTTGCTTCTAATCTAGATAGCTTCAGTTATCTACCTTGCCTATATATATAGGTAGGCTTCCATGTGTTATTATATGTTGAGTGTTGCGTACAAAGGTTACAAAGGTGTACAGAGGTTAAAGGTTAAAGGCCTAAGTGAATATGGCCAAATATTTACAAAGGTTGAAGGTTGAGAGTGTCAAGTGACAGCTATTACACGGGACGAAGCCGAAGCTTATGAACACATAGGTGTGTTCCGTGCAGCTCGCTGCCACCGCAGAACCGACCCTCTCCACGCTATGGCGCCACAAGGACGGAAGACGTATTAGAGAGGACCACCTCAACAGAATGCATGACACAACACATGACTGATATCTGGTACCATCATTCACTGCTGGGTGGACAGGGACTGTTGGATTATAGAATTCGCCCAATGAAATTCTCCTCTTCCCGGTTTCGAACCACACTTGTAAGACGGGTGTGCTACACAACAACACCACGCAGTTTAACAACACAATGAGATGTCGTGTCGCACCTTGCCGAAATACGACTGCATCACGTCGATGACCTTCAGCATGAACTCGAACACCATGGCGGCGTTGACGTTCTGTTTGGTCACCACTGCCATCCATATGTTGCAGCGGCGAATGTGGAAGAAGGACGTGCGAGCGATATTGGTCACTGGAGAACGAACCTGCACACAAACACACAAACACAAACATACAAACAGATATACACACAAACAGACACACATATACGCACACACACACGCACACAAACATACAAACAGACGGACAGATAGACAGACATACTCACACACACACACACGCACAAACATACAAATAGA
This sequence comes from Sacculina carcini, assembly GCA_916048095.2. NCBI lineage: Eukaryota > Metazoa > Arthropoda > Thecostraca > Sacculinidae > Sacculina > Sacculina carcini. Next base: position 9,699,424 of record OU696572.1, read on the forward strand.
CAGACAGACACACACACACGCACAAACATGCAAATAGACAGATAGATAGACATATACGCACACGCACACACACACAAACATGTACAAATAGATAGACACACACACACACATACACGCACACACACACACACAAACATGTACAAATAGATAGATAGACACACACACACACACACACACACACAAAGACAAGCGCACACATGAATATATACAAACAGATATACAAACACACACCCATAACGCGACAGTTGTCTCAACACCGCTAAATTATCCCACAAATACTGAGCGTGTGTATGTATGCGTGTCTGTGTTATCAAAAGGAAAACACACGCATACATAGGCAAGCCCACGTGCGCCCCAAGCAAGAGTAGAAATATTGAGCGCACAGGCAAAGCCAATGGATATTTGTGCATGATTGCGTATATTATGGCCTCAGCTCTGATTATCCACTTCTTAATACGAGCCATCTCTTCATTTTCCACACAACACAGCGCTGATAAATTCAATCATTACAGTTGTTACATCAAATTAAATGTTAATAGAAACAAAAAAACAACGAATATAAATTGATAAAACACACATAGTTGTCCTGTTCTGTCCGACCTCTAGCATCCCACTTGGCAACTCTTCCATTCCCCACAGGTTAAGAATTACTGCACTAGACAATTGTGTGAGTTCGTGTATGTAACTGTTCAGTAGTAATTATTGTGTTAAAGGTTAAAGGTTAAATGCCTAAGTGGCAGCTGCTACACGGGAAGAAGCCGAAGCTTATGAACACATAGGTGTGTCCCGTGCAGCTCGCTGTCACCGCAGAACCGACCCTCTCCACGCTATGGCGCCACAAGGACGTAAGACGTATTAGAGAGGGCCACCTCCCCAGAATGCATGTCACAACTCATGACTGATATCTGGTACCATCATTTTCTGCTGGATGGACAGGGGCTGTGGGATTGTAGAATTCGCCCTATGAAATTCTGCTCCGCCGGGTTTCGAACCACGGACCTCCCGCTTGTGAGGCGGGTGTTCTAACAACTGCACCACGGAGTCCACAAATGTGGACGTGTGCTTGTGAATGGGCGTAGATACTGGGCGGCATGGCGGGTATATATTAATACCGGATAATTCTGCTGAATTCAGTTCATTGGGAATATTATCATCAAAATCAGCATAACAAAAAAGTGACAATATACGAAAAATGTAAAAAATTATAAATACTTGAACAATTATCCTTTACGCAATATCCGTTTCATTAAGGTATGTGTGTGTTGTAATTGAATAGGCCGAAAATAGTTGAGGGTCTCATGTAATTGACCAACTGAGCCAACTTTGAACACTAATGCATGATGGCTGTCGTCCCCCCGAGCCTCGACACAAATCTACGCCCTTGGGCTTGTGTGTGCGTGTCGTGGAATCTTGTGAGTTTGTGCGTTTTACAGTTTTTGGAGAAAATTTTCTAGTTGTCAAGAACTAGACAAGACTGACCTGTTGTCGTGCGTGGATGACGTTGACACGAAACGCATCGACCGCATTGCGACCGATATCGTCCCGATAAACTCGCGATATCAATACCTCGCCCTTGTGATTGTACAGAAATAGTCCGCCGATCATGTCAGCGGCAGCTGCGCACGCGCGCACCACTCAACCGCGATTGACAACTGCCAATTGATAAGCATCGGTATTGTGAATGTGTAGATGATTCCTAGCATGCCTCACAAACATCTATGGCCATTATATTCAGTCAAATTGGTATCATATCATACAATCTTTATTATTTATTCAAGCATAAAAATAGTACTTATCATTTAATTTTATGTTTGCTTGTTATTGTTCAAGACTTTGGAATACCAGAGCAAACGAGCAGTGGCGCCGCCAGGATTCTTCTGATGGGGGGCTGAGGGGGCTAAGGAAAAAGTTGAGGGGGCTAAGGAAAAGGTTGAGGGGGCTAAGGAAAAGGTTGAGGGGGCTAAGGAAAAATTTGAGGGGGCTTGGCGATCCATGAAGAACTACACTCGAACGCTGACTACATAATATTATAATAGGCGAATGGGGTACACTGATTCATTCCTCGAACTTGAACCAAAATTACAGGACTTCATTTACAGTGGTAAGAAATTGTAATCTCTATAATTATTATTTTCGGGGGGGCTTAGGGGCGTTTGGCATAATTTGGGGGGCTGGAACCCCCCCTTGGCGCCGCTGTGACGGTAAAAACGGGGACATGGATAAAACGGGGACATCGACGCATTTGATACAAACTCTGACGCATTTGAAGGGATTTGAAGGAATTTTAAGGTTTCACCCAACCTGGTGCATGTCTACTGTATGGCGCGGTGGCAGTAAAGTAACAAGTTGCTTGGTGAAAATGGGGACATCGACAAGTTTCTATTGTTATTTATTGAAGTCATAGGGTTTGTTTTTGGTGCGGGCTAGTGTTGAGTTTATATTAGCTACTGGGAGTATTTTTCGTTTAATGTTCAAATCTGAAATCGACTTTTATCGTTTATATAAACGTGTAAATAGTGGATTGAACTTGTTGATGTAAACGTGTCTTTACAGGCTTGTGCATTCGCTAACCGACCTTGGGTGTAGAATTCGCTTGCATTGTGTGTGACTACATTGGTACGCCCGCTTGCGTATGACTATGTCTGATTTGTATATATGCTTGTTTGTCCATCCTGAAGTGGAGTGTGTGCGTGCGCAGTCGTGAATGTTGAGTGAGTTGTTGCGCTGCTTGCTGTTGCTGAGTACAGATAATACATTGCCTCCATTATGACCACGTATTTGACAGAACTGAACTAGTGAAGTGATGTTTAACAGAACTTAACTAGTGAAGTGATGTTCTTGTTTGCTCGTATTATTCCTCATTTTGTTTTTCTTCGAATATCATTCAAATAGGTGATACTTCCAGATGAAGCACGCTGTAAAATACGCGTATCATTCGCAGATCAACGGATAGGCTGAGAGCTCCAACAGCCAACGGACCAATGACCAGCTGCGTGTGCCAGCGCTTGTGTATGTGTGCGTGTGTGAAGGGGGACATGTGGACATGGACACCTGCATTCCACCCAGCTATCCCAGTGGCTGAACAAAGTATGATTCAGTAAGACATGGTGAAACTATGAGTTTCAGGCGAGCTGGAAATAAGTCATGTATTGTCAGGAAACAGCCAACATTCAGGAAACGCTTCGATAATAAACAATGTCTTCTTCACAGACGTGTCTTCATTATAGACATCACAGAGCGCATCAAGCATGTGATGCACCGCACACGATCCACAAATGTAGGACTGACAATATAACAAATGAAAAGTAGGTAACTAACCGAAACTGAAAATACGACAAAAGAATCGAAATGTTACTTGGATATCAGTATAACAGTTATAATCAGACCAGTTTTCTATCCGTCAGTTTACTCAGTTTTTTCGCTCTCTCAGTTTACTTTCGCGTTCTTTTCGCGGCCTGCTTGTGCAGCTGTCGTTAGGCTCATTTGTGGTTGGGTGGCGTCAGTAGTACACTGCGCCTGATATGATTGGCAATGTGTGAAGTAACTTGACAGTTAATTTATGACCTTTTTGTGTGTCTGACTTGGCTGAACAGATCATGGTAACACGCGTGTGTGCAGTCAGAACATGTTTAGAAATAGCGTGTGTCCTGGTTGTGTAGCCGTGCTGTTTGGCCAACTCGCGTTACTTGTGACGCATTGAGCCGACGTCATGTGGTCGTGGGTATATATACCCGTGTTGTGCTGAAAATAGGGCGGGATACCGGAGACTGGGACTAGATACTAGACACAGAGAATGGATCATGAATACTGGGGAGACTATGAAGACAAGAGACTATAGATACTGGAGAGACTAGAGATTAAGTTTTAGTAGTAGCTTTAAGTTAGTAGAGCTGACTGGTTACTGTCAATACACAATTAAACTTCCACTGGGTGACTATTACTTGTTATCTCGGAACACAACAACAAGAGGAACTCAGAAGACTTCACGATCAGCCTAACGACGAAGACCAAGATCAACATCTCAACATATTGGTGTTGTGACAATCAGATCAACGTTTGCAACTATTTTCACGGTCATCTTTACTGATACATATCAATTTGAAACTGGAATGGTCGACATCGACCGAAGCGCCGTCGAGAACAACAACGCTAGAAATACCTGTGGGAAACTGCTAACGAAACTTTCCTTATAAACTAAATTGTTTTGGAACACAGGTAAACCACAAAAACCGTCATACAATGACCAAAATACAAACATTAACAATTATTTGGTATAGCACATATCAAAAACACACGCGCATAAAACAGCAAGATAAGCCAAAACTATTCACAGAGAAACACAAAACATGAACGAGCACAAGAGTAACTGACAAAAGGAAACATGACATTGAGGGAAACGCTTCCACAGTTACAACACAAGTTACAGGATGTATTCACACACTAGTCCAACACGATACTGGCTATAACACACTAACAAGCACACTGCATGTACACATTCAAATGATATAACGTGCTTAGTGGTTGCTGACGCCGCCAAAACGAATATAAAGAGTGCCGAACGTAATGAGGATTAGGAACTGGCTGATAGAACAGTACGAGAAGCGAGTTGTTCAGTCGGTGAGCAAAGAAAGAAAAATACTCAGAAGACCAAGATGACTCGTTCAAGGCTCGAGGGCAAATAAGAGGACGAGGAGCAGTAGACACAGTGAGGAGACCGGAAAAATAAGAGGGTTGACTAGGGTCGTGAAAAGGTTTAAAAATAATACAGCAAAGCCGAAAATGAATACGATGAATAATGGGGAGCCAACGAAACAACAAACAGAAATTGAGATGTCTGACGACAAAAAACGTATATACGTATATACGTATATGCTCATAACGTATATACTTCTTCAATGACATACGAAGAAAAAATGAGGAAAAAGACAAATAAGAGCAAACAAGAAAAACAACTTCACTAGTCAAGTCCAATCAACTGTTTACGTTTACATAAGCGATAAAAGTTCATGACAGCATGGAACATGAACGGATAAATATTCCCAATAGCAAACATGCTCCAATAATAAAAACCAGCATGCATCGAAATCAAACCCTATAACTTCAATAAATAGCAATAGAGACTTGTCGATGTCCCCATTTTCACCAAGCAACTTGTTACTTTACTGCCACCGCGCCATACAGTAGACATGCACCAGGTTGGGTGAAAAACCTTAAAATTCCTTCAAAATCCATACACAATACAGTGAAAATCCTTCAAATCCCTTCAAATGCGTGAGAGTTTGTATCAAATGCGTCGATGTCCCCGTTTTATCCATGTCCCCGTTTTTACCGTCACACCGCCATTGCAAGCGAGACGAATACACCAAGAAAAGTCATGGTTAGAATTAGAACCTTCGTTCTACAATAGAGACATCGACAGTTGGTACAATCTATCAAGCTCCATAATTACTGTTGTGTCCATGAAACCTCTGGAGCGACAGTGCACGGCCTAGACCACTGGGCTAATCGGGAGCATCATCCAATAGTATGGCGATCCCCCTCCCAAACTCCGTTGTGTTAGAGCAGAAACGAATTAACCAAATGTAAATGTCGGAATAATTCCAGGGTATGTGCATTAATAACGATACATCCAATGCTCACCTGAAATAAGTACTTGTTTTGCGCCGCTAACACGCACAACCGCTCAGCACCTTACCAGGGGCAATAATGGAAAATTACTTTAACGGCGATATTGCGGCATAAGTTGCGCATAGTCTTATGTTTTTCCTCTCGATTGTATTAAGGGTGAATTTCAAGGTGTTTATTAGTTGTGGGTATTCTCTGAGGGTGAATTCAAATTAATTTGAGTATTTGATAACTTGTATTGTGGTGTGCGTTCAAATACGCTGAAACAACCACGTTTAAGTCCAAATTGGTGAAATCAAAATCGGTATATTTGTCTGCCTAACCTGTACTGGATGTGATAACCAATGATAGCAGGATTGCCAGTAACGTATTCACACACATATACATTCACGCCCACACATGCACACGCTCCGGTGCACAGCCAGTACATCTGATGAATAGTAGGTTTTTGTTGCAGGTTAGCTCATTGGTGGTGTAATTACGGGCGACATCGTCATAGTTGCCATGCTGGAGGACCTCTCTCATAATTGGCAGTGTCCTCTGGACGAATGCCGACGCTTGTTCGGACAACGCAAGTCACTGGTGCGGCACGTGCGCTGCGACCATCCCGCCGTGGCAATGTCGTGTCGTTTTTGTCGCCAGCGCTTGGACACTGAGGCACATCGACTCTATCATCGACGCCACTGCTTTCGCGGTCATTTTTTATTCTTTACGCTTATTTCTAGCTCGACTCGTTCCAAAGGAGCTCGCAGAGCTGCCACATAACAAATATGATCCATAACATGTACAATACGACATAATTTCTAGATATACACTCCATTTATGCTCATTCACAACTCCAGGCGAAATATACACATACATATATCCATACGCACAAACTCACACACACATGTTTCTACATATGCATGTATAGTCATGTAGACATACAGATTGACATCATCTTGTAGGTGGTTGTCCTAATTTGTCCGCTTGTGCTTTTGTTTGTATGCGGTGCTTTCCGGTATGGTCTTGTTATTATCTCATCTATAATTCAGTATGTCGCGCTTCAGTTGGCATGGGCGCTATAAAAGTAAATGTGTTGTCACAGTATATAATGTTCTACTAGCCGCTCACCAGCTCTGGGCAATGATGCCGTCTAATTGAGCACCTTCACAGCAGTCGTTGTGTTTGAATTATATATAACTTATGTTGATGTATATTTTACATAAAATAATTTTAAAAAATGTATTGCTAATTTTATATTTAAAAAATGGTTTTTACATTTAAGTCAGTCCTAAATAACTAAAAAATATATAACGTGGTCGCATTGGCGCCGGTATATTAATAT
>OU696572.1:9711375-9756375 GCA_916048095.2 Sacculina carcini
GTATGTTTTTACATTGAACAGCTGGTAGAGAAGAAGCAGTCCTCGCATTTAGTTGTTTTTTCAGTTAATTTGTGTGTTCTACTTGTACAATCATGTAAATAAAGTGATATCTGATCGAACTGAGTTTCTCTGGAATCCGGTGTTACGCGGCAACTGTTAAGGGAACCTCCATGTGGTACTCGATCACAAAAAAGGTTGGGAACCACCGGAGGAGAATTTCTAGGCTGATGAGTTGAACGATAGCTGAGTGGAGTGTGTTTGAATGAGAGTTAGGCGTGTGTTGAGAGTGTGTTGAACGATGCACTCACGTCGCTGAAGTAGGCGTGACCGAGTGCGTCTTCTGCACTGATCCTCATTGACGGGTTGCACACGAGCAACTTCTGCAGGCATCATCAACACACAGTCAACCAACCACGTCACTCACACAAGTCAGATTCAATAGAAAAAAACCAAGAAGCAAATAGAAGCATAACACAAGAAAGCGACACTTAAATTACGGCAGTTCAAACATGAAAACCGCACAGGAGGCAAACCCCAAGATACCCAAGTTACTTCCAATCAGTGGTGGCGCCAAGCGGGGTTTAGAGAAGCTTAAGCCCCCCGAAAAAAATTCCGACCATAAACATTTTGAGTGTTGTTCTTCATGTTTCGCCAAACCCCCGCATCTTTTCCCTTTCCATTTTCAGCCCCCCACCGGAGAAATCCTGGCGCCGCCACTGGTGAACCGGCACAATGACACACACACACACACACTCACTCACTCACCTGCAACAGATCTCGTCCTCGCTGAGTGAGACGCGGCACCATTTGATACAGTGGCGAGTTCACATTGCCCGCCAGGCAGAGGGGCAGTCTGTACTCGGGCAGAGCGCGGTATTCCGGCAACGAGGTGACTCCCGGCCACGACTCCTCGCTGGGAGTTCCCAGCAGCTTGAAGATGCGCTTCAGCTGGTCCTCAACGTCGGATCCCGTGAACAAAGGACGTCCTGCGTTGGCTAGCTCTGCATGTTGAATGAGAAACAATATTAGAATGTGACTAGTTGTTCTTAAGCGGGGCTATTCGCACCCCTAGGGGATGTGAACCTGGTGCCTAATAGATGCAAAGATCACTGAGAAAATTGAATATATTTTCGCCTATATTCTATATGTATTCCTGGAAGAAAACTGTTTACTTAATCACGCTAAACAGTATACGAAGATATATCTATAATATGTGACCAGTGATCCATAACGTGATCCATGATATGTGATCATGATCTACAACACATGCACGTGTAGAAACACCACGTGTGCGCACCCACCGGCGAATATACAGCCGGCCGACCACATGTCAATGCTGGTAGAGTAGAGTTTGGCACCGAACAGCACGTCGGGCGGGCGGTACCACAAGGTTACCACCTCGGCCGAGTAGCATTTCACCGGGATACCGAACGCTCGAGCCAGACCGAAATCGGCCAACTTCAACTCGCCATTCTGACAGGCGACAAAACAGTGGAAGCAATGTGCCAAAAATGATAATTGTGGTCCAATCAATGTATTAAAGGTGAAAAGGTCTCAAGTGGCAGCTGCTACACGGGAAGAAGCCGAAGCTTATGAACACACAGGTGTGTCCCGTGCAGCTCGCGTCGGAAGACGTGTTAGAGGGCCATCTCCCCAGAATACATGACACAACACATGACTGATATCTGGTACCACCATTTACTGCTGGGTGGACAGGGGCTGTTGGATTATAGAATTCACCCAAAGTAATTCTGCTGCGCCGGCTTTCGAACCACGGACCTCTCGCTTGTGAGGCGGGTGTGCTACCACTACACCACGGAGTCAAATTAGTATAGGAAATGGATAGGTTTTCATTACATTAGGCGGCAAAAATGAGCAACCTTATTGATGAGCAAGTTCTGTGGTTTGAGATCGCGATGTAGAACTTTTTTGCTGTGACAATAGGAGAGTCCGCGCAATAGTTGACACCTGTCCACACAGAAAAAACCGCCAAAAATCACCACTTCGTCAAAAACCAACCCGCTACATTCTGTCATATAGCCAAGCAAATGTTTCCTCTTCCAATGACAGCATCGAAGTCCGTTCAAAGGTGAATTTATATACAGTCTGAAAAAAACAGTGAACGATCGAATAACATGTTGGGTGTTGTTTATTGCATTGCTCAACTGAAGGAAATATGGTTTGCAGTGTAACTAAGTGTCATTAAGCAGCAATTGCATTCAAGACTAGGCGAATTAATAAATAGAAGATGACGGGTAAGGTTTTTTCATGCAGTTGAATGCAGTTTAAGTTCCCTGGAAGAAAAATTGTGAAGCGGAGATAAATTAGAGTGGAACATTAAGAGTGGAAAATGCTAACATATATATATATATATATATATATATATATATATATATATATATATATATATATATATATATATATATATAAATATATATCTATATATATAAAAGAGATCCTCTGTGTGTGTGTGTGTGTGTGTGTCTGTGTGTGTGTGTGTTCGACCCTCCTTGGTCCATTTTCTATCAGCTATTATTCGGCCACCACTCAGCCTACCCGCTAACAATTTATACCATCACGTTGGAAATTTTCTTGTCTACACTTTAGATTAAATTTTAAATTTCAAAAATGAAATCAAAAAAGTTATAGCGGTGAAAAGACAAAATGAACCCTGAAAAATGCGAAAATTGTGGTCAATGCTCTGCCATCTACTCCTCATAAACCAGAAATGGTACAGCCAAACAGATTATACCACTGTGTAGAGAATTTTCTGTTCTACAAGATAGGTTATAATTCATATCCAAAAATAGAACATAAAAGATGTAAACATGACAAAATTTCAATCTATATTCAAAATTATATTTATACTCCACGCGTCCGATTTTCTATACTTTTTTCTCTATGTATCAAAAACTAATTATCACACAACTAAATAAATAATACCATCATGCTGGGAATTTTGTTTGCTACAACACGGTATAATTTTTAATTTTCCAAAGTGTATTAAAAAAATGTTACGGCGGTGTGAAGTCAAAATGACAAAGTCAAAAATGCAAAATTAGCACTGGAAATCGTGAATGTTTTGGTAAATATTCCCCTATCTATTCCTCATAAACCAGCAATGGTACAGCTATAAAAATTATACTATTGTGTAGATAATTTTGTGTTCTACAAGAAAAGTTATAATTTATACCCACAAATGATACAAAAAATGTGTAAAATTGGCAAAATTGTCAAATACATCCAAAATTACACTTGATCACCGGGCGCCTAAATTAATTCATTTTTCTACCTATTTCTCAGGAACTATTTGTCACACATTAAAATAAATTATATCATCGTGCTGGAAATTGTATTTTTTTAAATGCGGTATAATTCTTAATTTTCCAAAGTGTATCTGAAGGAAGTGACGGCGGTGTAAAGTCAAAAGGACATATTGCCAATTTGACAGCTATTATGCGCACTTGCGATTACACAGGAATATACTACTGTGTAGAGAATTTTGTGTTCTACAAGAAAAGGTGTAATTTATACCCACAAATGATACAAAAAACGTGTAAAATTGGCAAAATTCTCAAATACATCCAAAATTACACTTGAACACCGGGTGACTACAATTTATTCATTTTTATACCCATTTCTCAGGAACTATTTGTCATACATTAAAATTAATTATACCATCGTGCTAGAAATTTTGTTTCCTACAGTACGGTATAATTATTAATTTTCCAAAGTGTATCTGAAGGACGTTACGGAGGTGTAAAATCAAAATGTCATGTTGCCAATTTGACAGCTATTATGCGTACTTGCGATTACACATGAATATACACTGATTAAATTTCACTGAAGTCCAATCACAATTTACGCACTTGCGATTACACAGGAATATACTACTGTGTAGAGAATTTTGTGTTCTACAAGATAAGCTATAATTTATACCCACAAATGATACAAAAAACGTGTAAAATTGGCAAAATTCTCAAATACATCCAAAATTACACTTGAACACCGGGCGACTAAAATTAATTCATTTTTCTAATATTTCTCAGTAACTATTTGTTACACATAAAAATAAATTATACCATCGTTCTAGAAATCTTTTCTTCTACAATACGGTATAATTTGTAATTTTCCAAAGGGTATCTGAAGGAAGTTACGGCGGTGTAAAGGCAAAAGGACATATTGCCAATTTGACAGCTATTATGCGCACTTGCGATTACACAGGAATATACACCGATTAAATTTCACTGAAGCCCAATCACAATTAAGAATGCATCATATTATCTCCAAGCATGGATGGTGTGGTTTTATTGCGTACAGTTTAATTAATGCTACACTCTACTGAATATAAAGGCTTTATTGTCCTCAATAACGTTCCGCACGACGGGCGGGTAAAATGCTATTGGGAACAAAGTAAACTACTGAATTTAACTGTGTAATTTAATTGGTTTAATTTCAAGTTGCATAAGCATAAGTTGCATAAGGATATGGGTTGCAATATCATGTAATGCCAACTTATGCTGCTTTAGCGGAAGCATTAACCTGGAATTATAGAGATGACAGAAGGTTGCATTGTTTTGATAGTGTTGTGGAAAAACATGTTTTCTAAATTGAAACATAAATTTCACATTTAGACTTTTAGATTAGCTATAACTTTCCTGTGGGTTTGTTTTTCTTTTTCAATTTGCACTAATTTTTTTATGAATTGAATATTAATTATATTTTATGAACTGTTCCGCACGACGGGCGAATTAAATGTATCTATAAAGAGTGGGTTTAAATGATAGCGAGGTATATGATATTTTGCTAGCAGTAAATATTCTAGCGATAAAAGTAGAATAGCTCTTAAGCAAATGATTTTGGAGAATGATGTGAACCTTTAAATATATTTTGCGATCTGATGATATATGTATTAGGAATAATACGTAGCAGAATATAGATTGCATAATATAATATCGGCTGTAATATCAAGGGCTGCATTATCGATGTAATCCAAAAAATAACAACTGTATGAATATGATGCATTAGTGGAAGCATTAACCGGGAATTATGAGATAATATGATAATGGTGTAAAATTATATCGCATTATGCATCAAATGTGAATTTAGCTACCTTACAGTTTGGTCCCGATACTATATTGGCGGGTTGAGAGAAAAGTATTGGTGGGCCGCGTGTTTGGGACCCCTGGGGTAGATAATCTCAGTCTTCTGATTACAAATTATGATCGCATCAGTATATTTTGTGATCACAAACTAATAAGTTAAATCACCTCAGACTAGGCTGAGAGCGGTCAAGATTGAATGGTTGGGTTGGGTTGGGTAGGTTTGACTCAGGTTATATTGGGTTTTAATGATAGCGGAAAATATATAAATTTTAACAATAAATATTATAGCGGTAAAAGTGAAATAGTACTTAAGCAAATGATATTGGGGAATGATGTTAAGTAATAAATATAGTTTGGAAACAGTCTGATGAAAAGATTTCATCATCTTTCATTGTTTGTTACATAAAGAAGAAATTATCTGTCTGACAAAACTAATGGATTTGACTTCAAGAACCAGAACGGATGGTGTTCGAGTTCTGAATTTTTCCTCACGTCGGGCGGGTTTAAATATGAGGCGGGTTGAGTGAAAATATTTTGTCAAAATAAAATTAAAAATAATGAAATTTAGACTTTTTAATTGATTAAGGTCTTCATGAGTTTGCCTTATTTATTTTTAATTTGCAATATTTTTATGAATTGTTCCGCACAACGGGCGGGTTTTAATGCGGTTTTAATGCTATATATATACATAAAGAAGAAATTATCTGTCTGTCTGTGTATGTATGCTTGAATATGAGGTGACATAATTGCGCTGGTTCATGGTTCGCTGGTTCAATGATCAGGGGCTTCAAACGCAAACGAAGCGATGGCTCATTTTTATGAAATAAAAATGTCCCGCGGGCAGCAATAAAACGTTCAATTTCACCGTATAGAATGAATTCATATACAAAACTAATGGATTTGACTTCAAGAACCAGAACGGATGGTGTTCGAGTTCTGAATTTTTCCTCACGTCGGGCGGGTTTAAATATGAGGCGGGTTGAGTGAAAATATTTTGTCAAAATATAAATTAAAAATAATGAAATTTAGACTTTTTAATTGATTAAGGTTTTTATGAGTTTGCCTTATTTATTTTTAATTTGCAATATTTTTATGAATTCTTCCGCACAACGGGCGGGTTTTAATGCTAGTATATATATATATGAAGAAAGAAAATAAAACACAAATGACTGCCACTTTTTGTCAAACGTTTCTGTCTTGAGACCTTCGACCTTTAGTCACTGACGAAGGTCTCAAGACCGAAACGTATGACAAAAAGTGGCAGTCATTTGTGTTTTCATTTCTTTCTTCATATATGTCGAAAACTTCAAATATATATAATATAATATAATATAATATAATAAATATATATATATATATATATATATATATATATATATATATATATATATATATATATATATATATATTCTAAATAAATTAGCAGCAAATAAATAAATTATTAGCAAACATGCAGAAGACTCAATAATAAGCGTTGTCTGCGAAATTCTGCGAAAAACATATTGAAACAATTCTTGTCATTAATGAGTTAAACTTCGAAGAATTCGAGACAGGCAAAGACAGAATTATTGCATTAGATGCAAACTTGCATTATAGGCTGCATTGTTGCAGTCCGCAAAACAAATGTAATATGAGAGTACCGACATGAAGGATTTGACGATGTCCATGTCAATGTCTCCGCTGAGAGAGTCGAAGTATTTCTTCAAATCCTGATCGCAGTGCTCGAAAACGATAGTCAGCTTGCGATCACTGTGGAGAACATCGTGCAAGCGGACTATGTTTTTGTGCTGAAGTTCTTTCAGAAGACATATCTCGCGCAACGCAGACGAGGGCACTCCCTGTTTGACAGATATAGCATAATCAAAGACCTTGTTACAGGACACAGATAAGACAGAGGATTATCACACACACACACACACGAATTAAGCTGTAGAACACTGGATTAAGCTTGAATATGTGGAACAAATCGCGTTTTCCCTGTGAGCATCTGAATCACGCTGCGTCAGTTTGTCTAGGCAGTTATCATGTCTATTTATCATGGCAGAGTTGAATGAAACGGCTTCATTTACACAAACTCCGCTGAATCGGTGGAAACATTTTATGCAAACTTTTCAGGATGCAAGTTTGCTAATATGACATTTTTGTAGACATTTATGTAGATGTCATTTATACATAGAGCTCTATAATACAGAGCACAGAAGTCAAAACAAAGTCCGTCCGACTGGTATGCCATCAAAATCAGCTTTTTCCAGCCATAGCCTCCTTCAACACAATACGAGTCCTTGTGGCACTCTAGAAACACTCCGATGCCCTCCGTGAAATCCTTGTGGCCCATACACACATATACTATCGCGTCGCGACTCATCTAGATTTCATGTACGTCGGTGAATATTTCCGCTGACCATCAGAACAACGACACGGCATTGCGTACAGACAGAGCTGTTGCGAGGAATTATGGGCCCCCCCGAAGCATCACTAGGGGCCCCCATTATAAATATAGCACCAAATAATGAATTTATTCATTAGATATAATCACATAATACAAGCTCAGGTGAAAAAATTTGAACAAAAAGGTAAAGGGTATGCATAATAAATATGATAAATTATAATATCATACGTGAAGAAACGGGGCCCCTAAGCATTCGGTCCCCCCGGCCGGGGGGTACGGGGGGCGGTTGGTACGGCTCTGCGTACAGGTGGAGTGAGCACACAGACATCGGCGGATACCAAGATTTAAATGTACAACAACAAAAATATTACTTGAATAAACAGTTTCAAGATTAATTTTTCGTGGCCCCTGAGAAAGTATAATGGCCCCCCATTTTTAAGCTTGGTCCTGCAGTCCCTGAAAATAATCCCATTGCCCACGTTATGAAACACTGACTCAACATGAACGCACCTCATCGTCGTCATCCAGACGCACGCGCTTCAGAGCAACAATTTCGTGAGTCTCGCGGTTCTTGGCCTTGAAAACAGTGCCGTACGTTCCTGCACAAACCGTGGAGCACATTGCGTGTGAGCACTTGATACTGTATCATGATTGGAATCGACACGAAACGGAACATCTTATCAGTTAAATGAACTACCAACTTAGAAATAACATATGAACTTGAAAGAAAGATATATTATTATTTTTTTAGTTCGGGTAGAGGGATAGGACAGGATACAGCTGCATTAATCCAAGGGGGGTGCCAACCCAGTTGGATTATCGCTCCCCCTTGGTGTGGCAGTACAGGGAGGGAAGAAGCAGTGTCCGCTTTCAGTCACCTCTCACGACACGCAGCGGGTACGGCGGCAGTATTCTTATCCTCTGACCGCAGGGTTAATATATTTTTAAAAATAATCAGTTATAAGGTTGTATATGATCCCATGCAGACTATAAGTTCTGCTTTGCTCATTTATTCATTAATTACAAAATAAAATAGTTCTTAAAAATTATTTGCGTACCTTCACCGATTTTCTCAAGCTTCTCATATTTTTGCATCACACCTTGATACAATCCACTCAGAACCTGCAACAGAGCAAGTAAAGTTCAGTTGATAAGACGTACAGTTAATGTGCACATCGCTCTTCATACATTTTTTTTCTAAAACACAAGCACACTTTCATACGCACTAAAGTACCGCTTTCGCAAGGATACTGGCACTTTTGTTTGATTGTTTCGGTTCTGCCTTATGACATTCAATTTGTCATGCCGTGCCAATATATGCTATTGATTTTTTTAAGACTGGACACATCGGAAAATGTTCTTTCAAATTGTATCCAAATTTCTTCAATCGGACTACTATTTATTGGTTTCAAAGCCATCCTATTTCCTGAAGTGTACCGTTAATATACGTGGATCTTGACGTAAGTGCCGTAAAAGTGACCAATCTGGGCGTACCTGTCGTAGAGTCGTGTGAATTTGCATTGGTTGCTTTTTTCCTACGCTGTATAGTTTCAACAACACTTGGGCTCTTTTTCCGAGTTTTCACCAGTGTTCTGTAATCTTATTTCGTTTTTGTGTGTGAAAAATGGTGAGGTGTATTTTTGTGCTTCTTATGGCAATGATAATGCATTGGTGACTTAGTGTACTTTCACAATATATCACATATATTTGTCAATGTTCATTGCGCTTGGAGGAGGATGTATCAGCGAACATTGTGCTCTACTATCGTTTGCTTACTTTTCATTCTTTATACTTCAAACATAACATGCTGTTATTTTTCAGACTGAAGAAGTGAAGGTCGATAAATGGGACGGAAACGCGGTCAGAAATGCAATTGACGACGCCGTCAAACAGGTAGTGTATTTTGCAGGATTTTCATAACTGCTTCGTATTCATACACTTGACTTATTCAACGTTCGGGCTAAAAGCGGTTTTTCGCACCCGCTCATTGTTCACAATTCATACCTATTTATAGGAGTTTGAGTGCGTGTTTATTGTGCATATATTGAGCGCAGGATTTGCGTGTTTGCGTATGTGTGTTTACCTGCAATCAGGTGATGATTGACAAGTACAAATACAGTGAGCGCCATTTGTTGGTCGACATTCGTCTGTCGTTGTGTGCTATCGGCGTCAGTCTTGCGCTGGCTGCCATTGGCTGGGACTATTTGCACCCGTTTCCGCAGTCCAAGTAAGCAGCGTCGAAATGCGCGCGGTCTCATTTCATTTCAGTTCCGTTAGGAAAAAGGCCACCAACTAAGGTGGATATCTATATTTTGGTGGATGAAGAATAATTTTGACATAATTTTGTATTTTAATCACCGACAATTTCAATTTTAATTATAATCACCGACATAATTATGGTGGGTGAAAAAAATTTCCCATATATATATATATATATATATTGACTCACTATTTAAATGTATGTATATACTGATGGATTTTTGTCTGTTGGTGCTGATGTTAAATGGATTTTTGTGAATATTTGTCTCGTGTTCCTATATAATTGATTTGACATTAGCTAAATTTCAATGTTTCGCGTTTCTTGTGTTATTTATCGGTGATATTTGTAGAAAATGTCATAAAATATAGATATTATTATAATAGTAGTTATTTTAATATTATATTTATAGATTGTAGAAAATACACGAGCGAGTGAATGAATGAATTGTGCGTACGTGCCAGGTTTGTGTTGATGTTCTGTGCCGGTGCGTATTTTATGGTGAGCGGAATTCTGGCGCTCTTCTCCAGCTACGTGGAGCGCAACATTTTCCTGGTGGCCGTAATGGCTGATCCGGCAGGCATTGATCCGCCGCAGCGTTGTGAAGTCAGCTCCTCGATGAAGCGGTGTGTTGCTTTCGATTCAGCATATCATATAGTCCAGTGGTTCTCAACCTTTTTCAGTGTTCGCGCGCTTTTCAAATCAAAACTCAGTTTCCGAACCACCTGTATTCTTGATAGCTATATGAAAAATACTTCTTTTGCCCAAACGTGTACTCTGTACACCACGTTTTCGCAGCTCTATCCCTTCATTAGGAAAAATCATTTAGATGTATATCCCAGCACACAGCACAGAGAGGATTAAACAAGAAGTATTTTTTCTAGGAACAAAACATAAAAAAACATAAAGCAGAAATAAATTGTCTTTTTTCACAGGAATCCTCGCACCCCTGGATAAGAACCACTGATATGCACCCTGCCTCGTGGGTATACTGATATACACCCTACCTTGTGGGTATACTGATATACACCCTGTCTTGTGGGTATACTGATATACACCCTGCCTTGTGGGTATACTGATATACACCCTGCCTTGTGGGTATACTGATATACACCCTGCCTCGTGGGTATACTGATATACACCCTACCTCGTGGGTATACTGATATACACCCTGCCTTCTGGGTATACTGATATACACCCTGTCTTGTGGGTATACTGATATACACCCTGTCTTGTGGGTATACTGATATACACCCTGCCTTCTGGGTATACTGATATACACCCTGCCTCGTGGGTATACTGATATACACCCTGCCTTCTGGGTATACTGATATACACCCTACCTTGTGGGTATACTGATATACACCCTACCTTGTGGGTATACTGATATACACCCTACCTTGTGGGTATACTGATATACACCCTGTCTTGTGGGTATACTGATATACACCCTGCCTTGTGGGTATACTGATATACACCCTACCTTGTGGGTATACTGATATACACCCTACGTGGGTAATTTCTCCTCATTGACAAATCACTCGATTCACGCGTGTTTTCGTGATAAATTATTTGTGCTTAAATGTGACAATTATGAAGACAAGGCTCTGAGAGGTGCTTTTTCATTTTTCATTCTGTTTTATCGTTTCTATCTTCAGTTTTGGCGTTGTTTCGGCGTGGCTACACTGTTCGTCAGTGACGGCGGCAGATTTTTTTGCGGCGGGCTAAGGGAAAATATAGGGGCTTGGCAAAACATGAGTAACTATACTCGAAATCTAAATGGTCAGGATTTAGACGGGGTCTTGGTACATTTCGGGGGGATTCAGCCCTCCAAGCCCCCCTTTGGTGCCGCCACTGTTGTATTTACCAATTTGTGTGTGTGTGTGTGTGAACGATAGATATGACGACATATATACGCTGCAGATGAGCTACAATTATGGCGACGGTTGCGGCAGTCGTGACGCAGAACAGCAACAGTCGGTGGCGAAATTTATCGACGAAAACGGAGTGCTCGTGACAAGCAAGGTCGAGGGTCTCGTCGACAAAATGCTGCACAAAATAAGACAGCCGAGCAAGAAGATTAAATAAGCCATTTTTGCGCCGTTTCCGTGCGTTCTGCCCTGGCACGTCATACGTGTATGAGAGTTTTGTAATTTAGTTTGTTTTTTTTCTGGTGTATCTCTTTTTTATCTATTACATCTGTACTTGGATATTCTTTGTTGACTGTTATAATAGACGGGAATGGATGTTCAACATGGTTGGCCTTTGGAAGTGATTTGATAAATCGACACAAAGACCTTGGTGCTAGCTTAAAGGCGAGTTCTTTGTTCAAATTTACGTGTGCTTTTCTAGTGAAAAACAATTCTAGCTTTTTTGCGTAGAAGTATTTTGTCATTAAGAACACGTGTTTTCATTTATTTTGACTGAAATGAACTATATAGAATATAGAAGTCCACTAAGTCCATGTAAAAAAATAAAAAAATCTATGTATCAAAAAAAAATATTCATGTATTGAGACAATTGTTTCTCGGCCCTAGACTAAGTGACACTTGTGTTATACCAACATCCCACAACCAGCTCAGTGCTACAATGTTCGGGCAAACGTTTTGGCTTATATTGCTGCTGATGGCGGCAATATCTGGCGGAATACAGGAGCGACCAATAATGACATTGCGTCGCTCCTTCAACGCTGCCGTCAAAACACCAGACACGCGCAGCACCGCTCCACTAGACGTCCATCGAGAGAATACGCTTCTCGATCAGGTATCGGCGAGAGTTCAACAGCAAGGCGAGCAAGTAATTGTCGACTATCAAGCAGGGAAAGGCAATCATCCGCCTGTCGTTCGTTGTCGGGACTGAAATGAATGAGCATCAAGAGATTGAAGATCGTTTGTTGCAGGCACGTGAGCACGGATAGACAGTAAATGTGAACGCAGCAAATATGGTTGCCGTTCGGCAACCGAAGTCATTGCGTGCTGACTTCAGTACCGCTCACGATACCAGGACTAATCAGGAAGCGCGCTCACCGATTGGAATGTCTAGCAACAAGCAAGCCGATTCCAAGTTATCCAAGCGCAATCAACTGGAACATTTTGACTCGATCGGAAAGGAAGTGGTCGGAAAAACGGCCAGTCATCATCGAGCGAAAGAACTTCTTCAATACAGACACCTACAACTCGCTAATGCTTGCCGCTCGTAAGAAACTGGCCGTAATGGCCAAGCAGTTTCCTGCAGAAGCAGCAGCCAGGAAGATAGTCGTAACGGAGCACTTTTTCAATCCTTCACTGGCTCACATCGAGCCGGAAGACAACGAGAAAAACAAAAAGCCCGTAGTTTTCCACGAAGACAAGCTCCGCCAGCTAAGAGAGGCTCACGAGACAGCGTATGCTCTTTTGCAGCCGAAAATCGGTTCGGTTCGTCCCCTCAGTTACCCGCAGGATATCTACGCTCTCAAGATGACTTCGAGAATTTTGAGCAGCGGCAAAGCCATCGACCAGCCGGGGGTGTTTCAGCCACACAATCCGGCGACAGAACGTGTGACTCCACACAACAAGCATGCCCTCTCAGACAGACCGCTCACCGCTCACAAAAAACATAATACAGCTAGAAAGAACCAGAAATTGGACAATATTGCCAATCTGGATGGATCATTTCCTCAGAAAGCGACCAACAAGAGGATTTCAAGCAAGAACAAGAGAACAGTGGTGGATTCTAGCTTGGAGCAAGTACATCAAGCTCACAAACCGGAACTTGGCGCTGATTCTCCTCTACTGCACCACGTTCACGACTTAAATCAGCACTCTCACCACACTGACAATAATCGGCTAGGCCAAATAGAAAAGATGCACGATCAAGTACTTGAGTATTTGGCATCCACAAGTCCCTCGGCCTAGACAACTCAGTGCGAGTGCACTGCACTGTTTGACAGTACACAGTGCCTGCATTCATCTTCATCCTTATATTAGTGTTATTTGCAGCACTACTAATAAACTTTTCATCTGATCAACTGGTAAATTATTGACTGCAGAGCCGTTGCGAGGACTTATAGGCCCCCCGAAGGCAACACTTGGGACCCCCATTATAAATAAAGTACCAAATAATTATTTTATTTATTAGACATAATCACAATACAAGCTCAGGTGAGAACATTTGAGCAAACAGGTAAAGGCTATACATAATAAATATGATAAATTATAATGTCAAACGTGAAGCAACGGGGCCCCTCAACATTCGGGGCCCCCCGGCCGGGGGGTACGGGGGCGGTTGCTACGACTCTGATTGACTGCTCTATATTTCATATCAAATGCTTGGGCAGTATTAAATGAACAAAAAGTTGAAGTAATAGCCTAGTTAAAGTAATAATTTGTCCCACATTATTTTTGCCTGTTTCCTGGTTGCACCGCGATCAAAATATCTTGACTCCATCAATCAAGGAGGAGCTTGCTGCGATTTCACACGTGCCAAATGATGACTCACAGTCATAATGATAATGTGCACGTTCAAACGAGTTTTCATATTGTAATATTCATGACCTGCATAATTGTGCTGACTCAGTAAATTTACATTATTGTTATCATTATTGCTATATCCAGAAATCCTCTGATAAATATTTAAGTTCCTTTACGTTCAAAAACCTGCTGTATATGATAACCAACAAACAGAAGATATAAGTTGTGTAATGAATAGAGTAGAGAATGAATCGTAGAAATATCAAACGCTCATTCGTTGGATACAAGTGGCATCACTGGAATCGCCCGATATATGCCATGGAGAGTCCTGGTGTATTGACTGGACTTACTTTTCCCGGAATCGAGGCTTAATCTTGATTGCACAACTCCATGTGCGGACTGACCGGCTCAACTTGCAGACCAAGCTGCCGAGTGAGCTTTGCGTCAGTGCTTATTTGGATTTACGGCAGTGGTGGCGCCAAGGGGCGGGCTTGGGGGCTTCAGTCCTTTTTCTCCGGACGTTTCTTTTTGAGGATAGTCAGCCCTATCCGGGTTCTTCTTGTAAAATCCTTAAAAATAACCGGGGTTTATATAGTTTGAGTAGTTAAATAGTAGTAGTATTGAGTAGTAGTTAGTTTGAGTAGTTGAATATGTTCCCTCTGCGTGTGTATAACGGTTTGGTCCGTGTGTAAAAAACGTCAATTGCAACATTTGGCCTTTAGAACAGGTGAATTACAGTGAAAATGTAATTTTTCAATAACAAGCTTCATTTTTCGCGCGCGCACAAGTGTCGCCTTTCTAGAAATTCCACATATGTTTAACCTGTGTTTTGCCAAGCCACCGCATCTACTGTTTCTGATCGTCCGGGCGCTCACTATCACGTAGTCTCTACTGTCCCCGTGCTCTCAACAACTCCACCTGGTCTTCAAAATCTCTTTTTTTGGACCTCATTTGTTTAATGAACTTCCTCTTGAAATTCGATCTTCTCTCTTTAACATGTCTTTTTCCACTACTATTTGTGCATATCTTCTCGATGTCTCTTCTGTTGAATAGTTATATTGTGTGAAATATTGTTTGATGTATTGATCTGTGGTTATTTTCAGTTGTTTTTTATAATATATCGCTGCTTATATCTTTGTTTAGGCGATATTGTTTTGTTAAATCCACATTGTGTGATAAAAAGACAGATAGTCACACTTTGTGACTATCTGTTTCTCGCGCTTATGATAATTAGAGGGCTCGTATACCAAATACAAGTGTTGTTGTTTTCCTCAGTCCCCCCCCGGATGAATTCTGGCGTCGCAACTGATTTACGCACAACGACCTGCACTTGCACACACACTCTCAGACGATACATGGACAGATGGCTAATGTTCCGCCCGGCGAACATCTGCTTGTCCAAACGGGCCGGATTAATTTTTCTAGCTGCCTTCAGTGAGCTCCACACTGCACCTGATCACCTCGATGTCTAGTGTGACAAGTGGATTAACCATTGTGAATTTAAGATAAAAGAAGTGATCTGATCTCAGCTGCCGGGTAATTCCTACAAGCATCACACAGGTCACTCATGAGTTTTTTTGCTACCTAAGTAAAGGGTATTTACCACAATGTTCAGTTAGTTGGATTGGATTTCTTTCACAGCTGATCTCTCCATAAGAAGTTCTCAGAATGTGTTCGATATAAAATACGGAAGCTAAGGGTCAACAGGTCTACTAACTATAGGCTGTACTAACTTGGTGTTCAATAAGAAATATCGTGATCATATGAAAATCCCTGATCATATGAAATACCCTAATGAAGGGATGGATTCTTCTTCATTTTGTTCCATTTTAAAGTAGTGCTTACACTCATATATATGTAGGATTGTGAGGAATACATGACTGGTTCGGTTCTCTACCGGCATGAAATTCACCAGATACAATACCATCGGGTATTTCTGATTTCAGATTGGCAGATTCCCCCCCCCCCCCACCCCCGAAGCCAATACCGGGGTTCGACGCTATAAGTGAAGCGAAGCGATATGATCAGAGACTCCCTGATATGCGGTCTCGCAGATGACGAAATCCACCTGGACCTACTCAGCAAGGTGGATCAGAACATGACCCTCGACGAAACCATACGATTGGCTGAAGCCAGAGAAAGTGGCAAACGATCCGCCCAGCGTATTGAAATCCGGACGAGGATAACATCGGCATCGGCCAACAGCTCATAGAGACGCGAAATGAAGGAAGCCATGACAGAAAAAGAGCAGCAAACTCAACAAAGTGCCCATTAAAAATGCGGTCACTGTGGGGAAACTGGACACGGACGCAGTCGACAAGCTCGCATAGCCAGATGTCCAGCATACAATCCACCTGCTCGGAATGCGGTGAACTGCATCACTGCAAGACGCGTATGAGAGGTTGTGCTCCGTGTTGCAACGTGAGCATATGTCAGTCAACCTTGAGCATAATATTTTTGACGAGGACAAAAAAAAACTGGCAAAAGCGCCCATCCGCTGCTCAGCCGACAATTTGAGTATCCATAGTGGCACACCCTAAAGATGCATCAGAATTTAATCGTGTTTCCTCGCTAAGCAGACCTACTGCATCTGTTCTGTTCCAGAGCACCGCAGACACCAAGCCTGCTTAGCGGGCATGAATTTACTACACCTGCTATGTCTCAATAGATCACACCTCACTCCAGTGAGTATGCAGATGGTGACCGCCAACAATAAAAACATCACCATCATCGGGGCTCTCGCGCTGAGCATAATCGGAACATCACCAAGCCACAAACTGTACGAAACTCGCCAGCTGGTGTATCTTCACAGATACGACAGACAAACTCTTCTTGTCGAAACAAGCGTGCGTTGCTCTAGGCGTCCTACCTCAAGCGTTCCCCACGACATTTTACCTTGATTTACGCGTACAGAATCAGCCACAAATGTACACACACGCACACACACACATACACACATGCTCAGTACTGGACCCGATCATGATTCTTGTGTACATAAATGACTTGGTTGGAAAAGTTGAAAGCTACGCTACTGTGTTCGAGGACGGTGTGAAAATTTTGAGAACCATCAAGAATAGTGATGATTGCGTCTCACTTCAAGTAGATTTGGACAAACTATACGAATGGAGCAATTGTTGTGAGATGGACTCTGGAATAAGAAAGTGTAAGGTCATGGAACTCGGGAAAGTCATGAACAGACCATCCTACACGTACAATTTGTGAGAAGACTATCTACAGAAGGTATCAGAGGAGAAAGATTTAGGCATTGTCGTTCAAAATACGTTGACTCCAGAGATACATATAAACAAGATAACTTTCTCGGCTTATCGATTGATATTGGAGAGAGGGTGGAAAAATAGTACCAATTCTGAAAGAGGATAGGAAAGAAGGACTGGTGTATTTTCTTCCTTCAGAACTGCAAACAGAAATTGACCTTTTTTGAAGGTTATTTTAGGTTACTTCATATAGGTTATTAGGTTACTTTTTATGTTCACAAACAAGACACAAGCCGTCATATAGCGCACTAATCACCAAAGGCGTGATAAACATGTGATAAAGCGATACAAAAGTGATAATAACATTAAAACTCATAGGTTAATTTAGGTTACTTTTTCTAGAAAATAAAGTTATATTTTTTTATTTTTAGGTTATTTTTTGACAGCCCCATTAATTACAATTACAATATTGGCAAGCTACACATACACACTCGAAACATGCTTCTGGAACATGCACATACACGACGATGTACTTGATTAAACACTCAATTCTGCAAACGCTCGCTGTAATGCATGTTTGTTCAACACACAGACACGCACACCAATGTACACCAATGTACGGTTGTGGTGACACATACACACACACACACATACACACACAAACGTACATTGAGCTTTATCATTATAGATAGATAGATAGATGTCTTGTTGTTTTCCATTGACAACCAGGTAAATCTATACAATGTATTGTTATATTCATGTTCAACGTATATTAATTATATTGTTCTGCTTGTATTTGTCAGATATTGTCATTGTTGATCTTTAAAAATATATCGACAAATTGTTCATGCTTATTTAAATATCTCAAATTTCCTATTTTAATCTCGAATAACTGAATGAAAGCGAGATCGATTGAAAATAATGATCTTCTACGATTAGGCGACTGGAAGCATGCACTATTATAAGAGGTTCGTCTATTCAACTGTATATCGATGTATGCACTTGCTAATTCCCTTACAGTCGTGTTGGAACAGATCGTCTCTTGCGGCTGTCTCCCACAATCATACATGATGGGGGCAGATAGCCTAGCTACGCCACTGACTAAGCTAGTGTGATGGCGACGCTGGCATGAGTAGAGATGCGACCTAAAAAACCGACGGTTTTAAAAAAACGTTTTAAAACCGCCAAAAAACACGTCTTTTTGCTATTTTTGAAGAGTCATGCAAATAATACAAATTATGGAAATGATATATTTGGGATATTAAATTAATTATTTTTAATCAACACATGAGTTATTCATGCTATTAGTGACCCTATCAAATTGAATTATCATTAAATATGCACAATATAATTGTTATAATGTGTCTGAAAGCCCTAATAGCATTGTTTGCACGGTACTGTGCGGTACTTCTATGTACAGTACAGCTTTGCATTCAATTATTGAGTTAATAATTGTGTGAGAAAGCAGGGTTTGATAACCGTTTTTATGCTGAAATCTGAAACTGTTTTAAAAAAACAACAGGTGGCAAAATTTTATATATTTTACATATTACCTTTTTCCTACCAGAAATGAACTACGTTTATTATAATAAGTTTCATCATTTCATTCAGCAGATCAATTATTTGCAAATATAAAAGTACAAACACTGCAAATATTTACACAAATACTACAAATATACACACAAACTTAGTGTCCCTAATGAGACTACGAATTAAAGCGGGTCGCATTAATCAGAGTGGCAATCCTGACCAGAAACACGGGCAATATTTTCGTGTAGGAAAAAAACGACTGAGGAAAGAAATTTAATGAACAAAAAAGTATTTGAACACAAGTAACTACATCAAAGAAACCATCATCCATAAAACCAGTTCTAAAAACAGGTTACCAATAAAAAAAACAATTAATTTGGTTCAACTATCCATGATCTGCCGCCAATTTTTTCTAAATCTCTACATCTACGAAAACCGTTTTTCGAAAAAAAGTATTTGTAAAAAAACCATGGTTTAAAAAACAGTTTAAATCAATTGGTTTAACCAGCCGCTTATACCAGCAGGCTACTTGCTATACAAAAGGTATTTGAACGCACATCAATCAAATCTATCTTCCATAGGGACTGTTCTAGAAAGCATTGTTTCATTAAAAAAGCGTTAGTTTAAATAAACGTTTGTCAAAAAAATTCTTGACCAACCAATTAACTTGTCTTGTTCTGCTGTCAACATTTTCTGAATCTGTACATTAATAAAACGAATTTAAAACAAATTTGAAAAACATCATTGCATTTTTTTCATAAAAAAACATGGTTGCTTTAAAAAAACACATGATTACTCAATGAACTTGCTTTGTTCTGCTGACAAATTATTTCAAATATCCGCATCATTAAAACCATCTTTAAAAACATGGGTTTTCTCAATGAAATAAACCTAAATCAACGGACCCGGATGCACTTTCAAACAGTCTCCTGAGGTATTAATTGACAAATATTTCTGTTTTTTACACTATTATCAAATTATCTTTGAAATAAGATGTACAAAACGTACAAAGATCTACAAAACGTACAAAGATGTACAAAACGTCAATTAAACTCGATTCTATGTACTAAAAGCCAACATCCGATGACAATTGGGGAGAATTCTATATATAAAAAACAATAAAAAAACTAAAAAAACATGCTTCTTTTAGCAATAAAACAACGCAACCAAAAAAACGTTGTTTTTGCATCACTACGCATGAGGTGCATGATTGAAGTCGACATCTGAACATGGTTGACAACCACTCCTCCACGAGAATTCTCATCAAAATACCAGCGGTATCTGTAAATTGAAAATTATATCACGATCCACATTGTCATTTGTTTTCCGACAAGTGCGTGTTTAAGAGATACTGCTGTCAAACAAATGTAGGTCACAATGACGCTTCAGCTGTGCACCTTCCAGGTACGCCAACGCATTGAAGCTGTCGGATGTCGAGGACAGATAGCAGGCAGTGCAATCAAGTACGGCTCATTTTTGAAGTGCGCTCGTGTAGATTGTGTTTGCAGTTGCAAGCAGTTGCAGGCAATCATCATGTGGTGTGATCGTGTGCAGTGAGAGAGAGTGTGTGTGTGAAAGATTGTGTGTGCGTGAACGTGTTAGTGTGTCTATATGTGATCGTGTATGGTTGAATTGTATATTGTGTGCGAGAGTGTGTGAGCGAGTGTGTATAGCTGTGTCGGTGAGTGTGTGCAGTTGTTTCGGTGTGTGTGTGTGTGTGTGTGTGTGAGTGTGACGTCTTGTAGGCGCGCGTGGGGCGGTGATGCCCACGCGCGCCTGTCTGTAATATATTTTAGTTTCTGGTTTTGTTACAAGCTATTTCGGCCCTTTTGTTTTATATTTGGAAATATTGTTTATCTGCGACCCGGCTTCAGCAGTGGAGATAGTACCCTCCAGTATTTGCAGCGGCCTGGAGGACGTGGTGGAGGTGCTCGGCGGCGTGTCAGGTTGGTGTGCAGGGGGACGGCAGGAGAGCATGGTGCCGGCAGGAAGCTGCGGGGGAGCTGTGGCCGAGGGTTGCTCGTCCTCCCGCCTGCACTGGTGTTGGACTCGTCGCCGGGCAGATAGAAGGTCGCTGGTGGAGGCTGCTGGTGCTGGAGGGCATGTGAGAGAAAGGAGCTGCTGAAGCCGGAGGAGAAAACGAAGGAGTTGAGACGACGGCGTGGCCTGCATGTGCGGCGACGTTACGGCTGTCGCGGTAGGGTGCTGAAGAGCACCGGTGTCGACGGAAGCATGGTGTATGCTGGGGTCAAGGTGTTGTGCCCTGTCGCGGCAGCCGGTGATGAAGAGGACGGCAGGCTGCGGCGGAGCACTGAAGAGCACGGGCGGAGGCGGGAGCGTGGAGGATGCTGGGGCCTGCCGTGTTGCGCTTCGCCGCAGCCACGGTGTGTGCATCTGGTGGAGGCCGTCGTCGAGTTAGGTTTTTTTTATTGGTTCCTGGTTTGCTTGGTGCGCGTTTTTTAATTGTCTGTTCTTTTGTTGATTTATGTTTCTTTAAAACAGGTGGAGGTGTGGTGTGATCGTGTGCAGTGAGAGAGAGTGTGTGTGTGAAAGATTGTGTGTGCGTGAACGTGTTAGTGTGTCTATATGTGATCGTGTATGGTTGAATTGTATATTGTGTGCGAGAGTGTGTGAGCGAGTGTGTATAGCTGTGTCGGTGAGTGTGTGCAGTTGTTTCGGTGTGTGTGTGTGTGTGTGTGTGTGTGTGTGTATGCGTTTGTGAATTGTCCATGCCCCGCAGCGGCGAGTGAATGACCGGCTCGCCGCTGATTGGTTGTGGCGGTGTGCGTGAGGACTGTGCGTGTGTGTGTGTCCGTTTGTGCTCCCGTGTGTCACGGTGTGAGCTAGGAGTCCTGTTTGAGCTGATTGGTTGTGGCGGTGTGCGTGAGGACTGTGCGTGTGTGTGTGTCCGTGTGCTCCCGTGTGTCACGGTGTGAGCGTGGAGTCGTGTCTGTGGTGCGATCGGAGTGTGACGTCTTGTAGGCGCGCGTGGGGCGGTGATGCCCACGCGCGCCTGTCTGTAATATATTTTAGTTTCTGGTTTTGTTACACATCAGTTGTATGTGTGTGTTGAAAACATCGAAGAAAATTGCATCGAAGTGGATGTGAAAAGTCTTGAAGTCTTGAAGTCACGTTGAGGACA
Source organism: Sacculina carcini (assembly GCA_916048095.2). Taxonomy (NCBI): domain Eukaryota; kingdom Metazoa; phylum Arthropoda; class Thecostraca; family Sacculinidae; genus Sacculina; species Sacculina carcini. Next base: position 9,733,462 of record OU696572.1, read on the forward strand.
CATGCTCGCTGATAAGATATATCGTCGTTAGCTGCTATACGCTTGCGTGTTTTGCCAAAATACTTGCCGTCAAAGTACTCATTCACGTACTATCGTGTTGTGTTATCTTTTTCTTATGAATAATTTTTTTTATTGAACATTGAATATATGTCACACCAGCCCTGAGGTGACGCCGTCCAGGAGTGCATTTATTCACGTGACCAATCACTCAATCAGGAAGCGAGTGAGATTGTGTGAAGATTATACTGCACAGCGAATGAAGAGCATTTGCAAAATTTCCAATTGATGATTTCACTTTGCGATACGTGTCGATCTTGTGACATTTGCTTGGAATCACCGAGGACATCAGGTCGTCTTGTGCTACATTTGATTTCCGGATAGTCGATCATCAAAGTCGAGGAGACAATTACACCACTCCTTCACAGCGGGAATGTACTTACTGGGCATGACTGGATGGAAGCCAGTGTGCTAGCTAGCTCAGTATCATATGAACTCAGACAATAAAAAACGAATCGATGACCAAAAGGTTTCTCATTTATCACTTCTGTTCCATTCAAAACACACACACACGCAAACGCTTCGTACAACACAATCACCTATCAACAACCAATCGAAGCATCAGAAGTGCCCATTTGGATTTCAGCGCGCGAAGCTTCAACGTATTGATCTCAACCGGAAAGACGTACGAATTTCCTATCGTTATAGTCTACCAACCAGACAGACCAGTGTGTGTGTGTGTGTGTGTGAGTGTGAGTGTGTGGATCGGGAATCTGTCGGTGCTGTATTGGTCTAGGATTTGGTTTTAGGATGATCTAGGATTGATGGAGTGTGAGGCAGTAACCGGGAGACAAGAAGAGACGATTCAGTGTGAGTGGTTTTCGGGCACCCGTCAACCGAAACTGTCTGGCAAACGTTAATCGAAATACTACGCCACTGCACTGGTAGCAGTGGCGTAGCTAATAATTTGCCCAGCGGTGGATTTTGTTAGTGTGGGCGATAACTGAATGTATTATAATACATTCAATAATTATTCATACAAGCTGACATTTGATTGAACTTTGTCTTGATGCATCTATCAAATGTGAACGTGAAGTTTTATAATGTCCGTTTTATGTGCGTTTCATAGTGTTCTGTCTACGGCAAACTTGGCTCGGTTTGGCACGGGTTACGCCGCTGAATGGCCCGTGTTTGTATTATGGTGATAGCCTGGTCTTGGACTTGAGCCCTGTTGATTGTCTCTCGTTGGCAATTAGCCGAATACAGTGTTCTATGTGGCGTGGATCATTGGAAAACACTCTCACGTACACACATACATAGGACATACTAACGCCAACACACACACACACACACACACACACACACACACACATACGAAAAAGATTCTCCACCATGACGTAATGAAGGTGAAGAAAGATACGATGAAGTCAAATTAACTGACTAATGAACGACATCGATTTTGATGTGTTCCGTTGGGGAGAGCATACTCAATGACAATGGCTCTATCTGACAATCTGACAAGACTGACAATCACTCCCCAGCAGAGCCGTTGAGAGGACTCATGAGGCCCCCCCCCGAAGGCAACACTTGGGGCCCCTCCCGAAGGCAACACTTGGAGCCCCCTGAAGGCAGCACTTGCGGCCCCCATTATAAATAAGTCATCAAATAATGAATGTATTTATTACACATAATCACATAATACAAGCTCAGGTGAAAACATCTGAGCAAAAAGGTAAAGTCTATACATAATATGATAAATTTTAATGTCATACGTGAAGCAACGGGGCCCCTCAGCACTCGGGGGCTCCCCCCGGCCGGGGGGTATGGGGGGCGGTTGCTACGGCTCTGCTCCCCAGCCATATCACTACGGAACGAGTGTTGCGATGGTTTGTTCGCGTCCTTGGGGTAACCGGCATGGGCGTAGATTTATGTCAGTAGCGGCCCCAGGAATTTGGCGGGGGGGCTAAGAGGGTATAAAGAAAAAGATGCGGGGGATGGCAAAATATGAGGAACTAGACGCGAAATGTTCATGGTGAGGATTGTTTGGAAGCGACTTGGCACATTTTTGGGGAGGCTTCAGTTCCTCCAAGCTCCTCCACTTGCCACCGCCACTGATTTGCATCCTCCCCTGTGTTTTGACAATGCTTTACAATCAATCGTAGGCAAGTGCATGTGTTAATTCGCACTCTCTTTTACTTTTCGCTTAGTCATCGAAAAGTAAATTCACGATTATTCCGGGAAAATGTTGAGGGTGTGTTTACCACAGTGGTTCCCAGCCTTTTTCAGTTGTTACCCAATTTAGCATGCTACATCAAGCGTGCTACACCTTTCATAAAACGTTGTCAATATTGATATATATATATATATATATATATATATATATATATATATATATATATATATATATATATATATATATATATATATATATATGGCTAAACTAAAACACCAGTGATAATTCCCAGTGGCGGATCCAGAGTGCAATTTAGAGAGAGGCTGAATTAATGGGAGGGCTGAATCTTGGGGCGATCAGTCTTGTACATGCATCACTATACAACGGCTTTGGGAAAATGCTTATATCAACAAACTCTACAGACAAAATATTTTTTCTTGACCTCTTTTAGTGAATCTCTTGTTAATGAGGAGTTGATGGAAACATTCTGGGGGGGGGCGTCAGCTCTCTGAGGCCCCCCACCCCTCTAGGATCCGCCAGTGATCATTCCCCTCCATTACCCCCGAAGAATCGCTTAGTTATTCCCAGGGGGTAATTGGCACCCAGATTGGGAGCCAATGTATCATCATTACCATCTTACCCGACACACGAGACAGACAGACACACCGACAGTACTCGCCGCTTCAGAATGCAGCTGGTTGAACAGCAACTGGATGAGAAAGAGTCAACTTTGAGTCGACTACAAGGTAAGCTTTCTGTTTTACAACAAAAGTGGATAGCCACCAGCATTCCGGCAGACCTAAAAGATAATATTGAACGACAACACGACATTCTTGTTGAACAGCACAAGCAGGGCGCACGATCAACAGTGCAGAAAAAAACTTATCAGAATGAACGGAGGAAAGTTGAATATTCCACATCTAACTGAAGTATTTTTGAATCTTTCTGACGAAAATTTATACGAAGATCAAATTGAGCTACTCAGTATGGGTCTCAATTGCCACTACTCAACAAAAGCCAAACAGCATCAGAAGAGACTTGAGATTGAAGTGCTGCTAGATGACATACAGCGGAGGGAAGAACGAGGTGAGTTGGAGACAACACCTGAACTGAATTCTCTTCTTCTAGCAGAATCAACCAAGACTAGAGACTCGTATCAGAGTCAAATAATTAGCAAACGATTGAGAAATGCCGCACACGAACTACGCAGCAACCCAAACATTGTCATACGCCGTGCGGATAAAAGCTTATCGTTTGTTATGCTGAAGAAAGAGGATTACTTGAGAAAAATTAACGCAATATTGAGCGACAGCACAAAGTTCAAACAAATCCGCAAGAATCCCCCAGATGATACCAATAAAAAACTCAACAGGCTGATCGAACAGTTTAACAAAGCTGACGACACACACAAACTGGCCACGTTGACTGGCGAATTCGCACCTGGATACGTATATGGCAACGTCAAAACGCATAAGCCTGGTCATCCATTGAGACCAATAATTTCGCAAACCCCGACTGCCACCTACAATGTTGCAAAAAGCTGAACCAAATCCTGCGACCATACGTGCAGTCTGATTACAGCTTAAGCAGCTCGCAGGATTTTTTGGAATTATTGAGAACAGAAAATCAGGAAGGTGATATCATTGCATCTTTGGATGTCGAAAGCCTCTTTACAAACGTCCCAGTCGACCGCACCATCGACATAATAATTGATCGCGTGTACAGATGCGACAAAACGCAACCACTGAATACACCTGAGAGAGTATTGCGTGTCTGCACCAAGGAAGCTCCCTTCATCAGTCCCGCTGGGCAGCTATACCAGCAGGTGGATGGAATAGCGATGGGTAGTCCCCTGAGTGTTCTTCACGCTGATTTCTTCATGGGTGCAGCGGAGACAAATGTACTCAAAAACAGCAAGCCGGCAATATAATATCGGTATGTTGATGACATATTTATCAGAGTCACATCACCGAATGAAATTGGACACCTGCAATTGGCACTTGAAAGTGAAACATCACTTAAACTCACCAAAGAATGTGCGCAGAATGATCGTTCGGCATTCCTCGATGTGCTAGTTGAGTTGAACGGTGGACAAACAATCACCAGTGTTTACACCAAATCCAGCAACGCAGGTGCCTGAATGGTCTGAATTGTGCCTGGTTGTGCCTGAATGGTCAGAGCGAGTGTCCGAAAAGATACTTACGCTCCACGATTTCTGCGTACGTCCGACGTGCCCTGACGCATTGTTCATTGGAAATCGACGCACAACGAGCTCGAGCGAATCACACAAGTTTTGGTGAGCAATGGATATTGCAACAGGGACATATCAGACGTCATATATGAGACGTTGAACAAACATTTCAAGACGGACGCGTCGACCAGTCGAAACGATAAGTGCATACAATTATACTACAAAAACATAATGTCGACATCACACAGAGTGGACGAGCGTGTGATGAGAGATGTTGTGGCCAAAAATGTGACAGCTAGTGACGACAATACTCGAGTAAAACTTATTTATTACAACACACAAAAACAGCAAACTTGGTTCTTCGAAACAAGCCGGAGAGTGACAAGCCCGCGCAGCTGCAGCAGCATCACGTCGTGTACCAATTTCAATGCAACGTTGAGGGGTGTGGACCTCACACATACATTGGCATGACGACGACGACGCTGTCGCGGCGGCTGACTTGCCACCTCAACAACGGTGCAATCAAGAGGCATTTCAGTTCGGCGCATGACAGAAAAATCACACGTCAAGACATCGTCGAAGGAACACAGGTTTTGGCCCGCGAAAGCTACGCACGGCGATTGAGCATGTTAGAGGCAGTATATATCACCCAGCTGAAGCCGACGCTGAATATATAGCTCGAAGAAAACGGTATTCTGCCAACACCACTTCCACACCTACCAGACAATGGCACCTAGGAGTGACACCTGGTTAATGACATAAAAAGCCTGTGAATTATTGTTTGAATGTTGTAGTGATATATTTATATATAATATATGTATATTATGGTCACTGGTGTTTTGTATAAGACAAAAACTGTCATGACTAGATTGCCTCGAATATACTCCCACAACTTGTGTGTACTATGTACCTGGATACAACTCGTTCACGTGTACACATAAGGCACAGTGGCGGTATTTCAAAGTCATTACACACATACACACACACACACACACACACAATCACTCGCATACACGCTGTCCGCTAATTGTTTGTCCGCTAACGATAACGGCCCGCTTAACGCAGATCTGGGCACGTGGAGAGGCTTTGCAGCTCTTTGAGAGTTGCTCGCTGATGCTTCGAACCGCTTGTCCTAGTGTGTTTGTGTATATATACATACATACATACATATATATATATATATATACATATGTGTGTGTGTGTGTAACTGTACTTGTGTAATGGTGTTTCTTGACTCGCAGGTTTACTTTCAACACGGCGTCGTTCCACTCCAATTTGTTGTTTTGAAGCTGTTGGTTGCCCGTTATGAAATGGATGTCGCCAGTCTTCTAATGTGATCTTGGCGGCTTTGTAAATGATGTCTGGATGTCATGAATGAGGTGTGTGCGAGCTCACCATTCAGACTCAATGATACGAGCTGTGTTTTCCGCGTGTGCGTATTTCAATATCGATCCGACACTCTCGACACGAAAACAGCCCACGGAGCAGCACAGAAGTGTTATCTAGACCAAATGTGCAAGATGTTCAGACAAATAAATATTTTGCATTTGCGTCTTTGATGGGAAAACATATTGCAGTTTTGCAACAGTCAGTTGTGTCATTGGAAAGTGATCGCTCCCAAGAGAGAGAGAGAGAGAGAGACAGTCATCGACAAGTCTCCATGTCAAGCTTGGAGCTAGCGGTGGAGAGCAGTGTGAGATTTAAGGATGAATCGTGTTCAACATCCGCCATTGATTAAGTGTGGATACTAAATGAGAAAGTTGGTGATCAGATCCGAATTTCCGCCTACGAAGAACCCTACATCGGATGGTAGGCATTAAAATACGCACACAAACCGAATATGTGCATCAAAGCTTGCATGCGTTGGAGATTTGATTCCGCCAACGTTATTTGAGGACATTATTTGTTATTGCCCGTTTTTATGAGATGCCCTGGATTGTTGATTATCATGAAGGAGATATCCTCAAGGCGCCGCCTTATTCTTTTTTAAGCGCTGCGGCAATGACATTTCAACCCACGACAAGCTCCTTTCTTAGATCGATCAACCCTTTAGACCAGGGGTTCTTAGCCGGGGGTACGAACCTGGTTCCTAAGGGGAGCAAGAGTGTCTGTGAAAATGAAAGAATATACGTTTTGCCTAAGATTTACAGATTATACTGGAGAAAACTTGAAGGATCTTTAAGCTGCATGAGTAAATATTGAATATAAAGTATTGTTATTAGGGTGTTTGTATCTTTATGTTATCGCTATCAATAACCCAGGAGGCGCGAGAGCTGACCGACTGACTGATTTGAAAAGTGTGCACACACTGAACAAGGTTGAGAACCACTGGACTGGACTCTCCGAACAAGCGATAGACGAAAATAACATATTAACAAACGAATCGCAGTTTTATTCATTGTATCCCAGATGTGTCAATAATGTTCCTTTAATATTGCACCATCATACTCAATGAACAAAAACAGGTCAATACGTCGAGAAGTGACGGAAATAATCCGCGTAAGCATTGTGTACTTCAAAGCGGCAAGTGGAGTTGTTGCGAAAAATTGGAAGAGAAGAAAAGTGTAACTGCTGTGTGGTTTAAGCAGCAGTGAAAAACTGAATCCAACACAGATTCAAGACAAAGAATAATAAAGAACTGGGAAATATTTACCCGATTCATAAACCTTGCACTCTTCCCATTCCACCTCGTTAATTGATTTGAATAATAATAACAAAAGTGAGCAATAACTAGCATCAAATCATCCACAGAGAGATCATCCAACACAAGCCCCAGCCGAAATCACATCGAGATATTCGCGGAGGTTCGATCGCCTCAAAGTTGTTGTGTAAAATTTGACGTGCTCTAAGACAGCATACTATGATGGATGCACTCCAACTCCGCTACCGCAAAAACTCACTCGTTGGGGCGTGGCTTGTGTTGACGTCACCGGGATTTGGGCGGAGTTTAGTGCTCCAGGTGCTTTAACGTGTTGTCGTGATTTTTACCTGTCCATCGTCAGCCAATCAGATGCCGTTGTTTAGCAGCCAATTTGCAGACGCCAATATAAAAGCACCTGTCGCACGTCGTGGTAATCCTGCACGCATCGTTCTTTGGTGATCGGCTCTTCGTCACCTCTGTTGGCTCATAGGTATAGCTTCGATACCCATATGAGCTGTATCTGTGTGAGGGTTGTCGGCTTTCAACAGATCCAACGCCAAGTCGTATATACAACGTCCAGTGACCATTCAACGGTCATCCGTACAGTCTGATTCATTCATTCATCCTTCATATTCGTCTGATTTCATATTCCCTCAAATTCGTCCGATTTCATATTAGTTTACCCGGCTCTTATTGCATCCTAATCATCCCAATTTCCACTTTCTTGCTTCCTTCTTGTCTGTTCATCTTGTAGCTGCCGCTCTTCACCGGGCTTCTTGACACCTTTTTATCAGCGTTCTTCTTGCTCCGATCAACAATGTTATTCCATCTCCACAGCCCGCATCATTTCCTTGTGCTGCTCGCTTGCTGCGTGTCGCTGCTCTCTCTGGCAGCTTGCTCGGCGGCCGTGGACACCAGTGCTCGTGAGCAGACAAGCGGCAGATGTCCCTCATGCGTCGATAATTGGCAACGACGCCAGATGTACATTGACAGTCTGCGCCGGACGCTGCTGCACCGACTCGACGTGCAGGAGCCGCGAGTGACAGGATCGCCGGCGATGGCACGCAAGGTACGTGAGGAGTTCGAGGGCTACGGCGCCGCCCGCTACGACCGGCTGATGAACGACATCCAGCCGGGACTGGTCAGTCGGCCCGACAAGCAGCTGAAGCGCGTGTGGATCGAGGCTCGAAGAGCAGGTCAGTGGTCAGGACTCTGAATGTGCATGCGCTGCTTTTTGTCAATTATCATTTGTTTGTTTGTCGCAAATTATTTTAAGCTAAGCCTCTGCCGGGTGTCGTATCGCATACTCTCCCTCAAATGTCCTCTGATTCTGACGCGAGGAAAATTTATATACACCAATATTTACTATTCCAATGTCAAATGTCATAAAGATTACACCTTCCTGTAATGTCAATAAATAGTCATTGTTATATAAATCACCAATATAGATTAAAATTTACCTGTATAAATGTCAAACTCCCGGCACGTGGATCATTTCAAGATGTTCGTGTAATTACCTGCTCGCTAATTACCTCCTACAAAAAACCTTCTCCCTTCTTACTGTCAAAAGTTTCACGATTTGCATTCGCTTTTTGTGGCCCCAATTTGACAATGGTGCTTTGTCAATCGACTCTGATACAATGACAGCTTTTATCAGTGCTTCGTAACCAGCAGTGGGGAATTCCCACAAGTTACGGACCACTCTCCGATTTTTTAAGATTTGACGGAGTGCAACAAGATGGCTGTTGTCAATATCGGTATACTATGCGCAAACCTGTCTTGCTGTCAATGTACGTTATGCTTATTAATTAGATAGTTAACTGCATGGTCATGTTTTTCTTGAGCGATGATCCTTCAATAATCCTATCTTGGTTGAATATCATTATCACTTTCCTCTAATTCTCCACATCTGCGTATATAACTTAGCATAGCAGCAGTTTTTTGCATTGCAGAAATTGTTGCCCATAGAAATGAAACATGTAAAAAAACGCGTATACTTTACACAAATTTCACGCCGTTTTTTCCCGTGGTAACAGCGCGTGAAATATGCACATCTGCTGTATCGGCATATTTGCACGTAAAGTTGAGTGATCATGCATCATTGGTCGCCCAAGCGTTCGTGACATGAGATTTGCTTGCGAGTAGGAAGTGAATCGTGTGCGGTCAGTGATGGCATGAATGAGCAGTCCAAAGACAATCGAGCCCACATCCTATACCAAGCATGAGCCAAGTTTCAAAAACAACCCTCCATGGGTTTCATGCTCTTCAGCTGATTCGTTGCGATATTGCCTTTTGTCATGATTTTTCGTACTGAGTGAGCTTTGTCACAGCCCTCTGCCCCCAAAAGTTGGCTGACTGTTGTCGCCTCTGCGTTGAATGTCAGCACCATGGATACATGGAAAAATTCCACCACACGGCAAATAGATCCAATCGACTTTTTTGCGCTCGTGCTGATTTGTGCACGAGCAAAGAAGAGGATTTTTCCACTGTGCACGCGACGTGTGCTTCGACAATTTCACAGCTTGAATGTCGTGCGGAGTGCTACAAGTTACACTTCACGAGAAAACGGGTCTCTTTTTCTTGTTCTGTTTGCGTGTCAACCGGGCCACTTCCGTGTTAAAATGTTCCGCATCATTTCCTGCAGTGAATTAGTGCGGATTTTATCTCACGAGGAATATTTTCACTTTGATCTTCATCACTTCATTTTCGCTTTCATTTTCTTCGTTGGTCTATGAGCAATCAATATTTTTTTTAAAACACCGAAATAGCGCGCCAGTTAAAGTGGTTTGGATTTGTGTAATTTTTCAACGAAAATCTACAGGTAGTTTGCCATTGATTTGACTAGCATTACAATGGTGCGTTTCTTCTCAAGGTTTATCATATTTATAAGGTGAATTGATGTTATGTAGCTGTGTAGTTATCGCATCCTATATAGCCGTATGAAATCATAGCATTATCTGAGAGCCCCGTGCAATAAATGTGCAGTATTTCTTCAGGAAACTCTTCAGAAGACATACATTAGGTCAAGCAAAAATCAGCATAGAAGCTAAGTTAGCTATGAAGCTTGTGTTTGTGTAGAAGTTATTGCGGCTATTCTCTATAATGATTTCGGTAACTGGATGTTTATGAATGACAACCGGACGTATTTTCTGGAGAAACTTTCAAAAAGAAAACTATAATCCGTCAAATCATTGCGATTTTCAGTTTCACTATAATTTTACCTTCCAGTTATAGTGCTGTGTCCCGCGTCGCCAAGCTCTGCGTAAACTCCAGAAGAGTGTTCATAGCTGATCCCTGCGGTGGGGGATAAGAATACTGCCGCTATAGAATATGATAATCCTGCTATAGAAAATGTGGAAACTTGTGAGGCATAAAGGCAAGCCGAGCGCTAAAAAAGTTGGCAATTGTAAAAAGGTATTGGAGACCGCATTAGAGACATTTGTATATTTGGTATTCATATGTATATTTTCTCACTGATTATTACGTAGTAAACCAAGGACCAACCGATGCATCGGCCGATCTAGTTTTCCTTACAGGATAGTGGCAGTGTATGTCTGTGTGTGTGTGTGTGTGTGTACGTCTCAGATGAGACAGGAAGGAGAGGTGGTGTCGGCTACTCGGACGCTTTAGACGACAATATTTTGCACTTTGACGTCAACAAGCACGTGCAGAGCAGTGGTCAGCTTGAGCGAGCTGTTTTGCTGGTGCACAAACAGGCTTCTGGTCGCGCAACGGGCAGCGGACTTTTACAAGTTCAGCTGCTGAAGGTAGGTGAAACAGTTCGGTCCGGACTACAAAGATATCATCCATCATGCCCGATGGCAAAGTATAGCTCGCATCGTCTGCTGACGACTTGGTCTCGTAAAACGCAGTCGAAGTGTATTTGTAGTGCCAAATTGCACGATGATATACAATGAAATTTTGCAATATGGGTCCATATACGAGTAATACAGAAGTGTTCCAATCTTCATTCCAGATGTTGGTTGGTCCATTCTTATTGATGGATGTGAGCTTTGTAGTCGCGGCGCGGGATAGATGGTTTATGTTTGATCGTGTCATAATTATTGCTCTCCAGAGATCAGTGATCCTTCATCTGGTTTATCTGAAGATAAATCTCTGAAGGATTCAATGAGTCGCTTTATACCTGTTGTTTTCATGAATTTTCAATGCAATTTACAGCGTTTATATTAGAATGATGTGCTCCTTCGTGTAACAGCTCCATCGATTGGGAGCATCCTATACTCGGGAGAGTCTTTTTCTGTTTGTTCTGCCGTAATGCCTAGCTGAACCGCTCTTTCAATTTCCCGTCGCCGCAGCTTACGTAGATCCTGTTTGGCCGTTTTGTCGAATAGCGTGTGTTCGATGGCAACAACATGATCATGAAGGAGGTGTACGACACGATTCAGGACGCTCCTCACGACCACGTTACCATCGACATCGGCGGAATTGTTAGAGACTGGATTCGCTGGCCGCAGACCAATCTCGGTCTTGAAGTGCGAGTTCTCGGTCTGCCGCACGAGGTCTCGGCTCCACGCTTTGTGCATCAATTTTCGGATGTGCAAAGCGACGAAGACACGGTGAGTAGGGATAAGAGCGTCTTTTAATTTCAGCATGAAAAAGGTAGGATGTTGGCTTCAGACCTCGCTTGTTGTGTAGAAGTTATTGCGGCTATTTTCTATGATGATTTCGGTAACTGGATGTTTACCAATGGCAACCGGACGTATTTTCTGGAGAAATTTTCAAAAAGAAAACTATACTCCGTCAAGTCATTGCGATTTTCAGTTTCACTATAATTTTACCTTCCAGTTATAGTGCTGTGTCCTGCGTCGCCAAGCTCTGCGTAAACGCCAGAAGAGTGTTCATAGCTGACCCCTGCGGTGGGGGATAAGAATACTACCGCCATACCCGTTGCATATCGTAAGAGGCGACTAAAAGCGGACCCTCTGCTTCCTCCCTCCTTCTACTGCCATGTCAAAAGGGAAGCGATAATCCAGCGTGGTTGGCACCCCCCTCGAATTATTGCAGCTGTCTTCTGTCGTTTCATCTCCCCGAAATAATAAATGTTCATATCTATCCTGGAGAGGTGTTGAGTGAAAAGTAGACTTCCGACGTACTCAGCTCGAGTGTATGTGATTGTATGTGCGCGCGGACGGGGCGGCAACAGATGCCCATTGTGGAGCTGCACTTGCGCGAGAGCTCGCGACGCCGTCGCAGCACGGTGAGGGACGGCGCCGTGTGTCGTCAGGGCTCGACGGAGCGTCGCTGTTGTCGCTATCCGCTCGAGATCAACTTCAGTGAAATCGGTCTGCCATTTGTCGTCGCGCCCGAGAAGTACAGCGGCAACTACTGTGCTGGCGAGTGTGACTGGGCGCTAGCTCACCGACAGCCACACACGCACCTGGCTATGCTGGCCAACAACACCAAGTCGTGCTGCGCGCCGGTCCGCATGCGACCGATGCAGCTCATCTACTGGGGATCCCAGAACAGCATCAAGTGAGTACACATGTACGCTTGCGTGGGGATGGGTGAGGTTGATACAGAATTAGTCTTGAGACAGAGGTGAAGTCAGTAAGGGTGAGTAGAACCTGTTGGTGAGATTAGCTTACACCCCAAGTGCCAGGGCGGAATTTAGTGCAGGTTGCACCAGGCGGGAACGTAGAGAGAAACGGCACAAAGAGGCTGATCACCTCCATATATTGATACCCCACTGATAACCTGACAAAATGTCAAATGTTGTTTGGTCCAACGGCGTGTTGTCCCGGAATAATATCATCAGGTGTTCATCTGGTCGTGATATATTCCCTGACGTTATTATGTGGTTCCTATGGGGTATCATACAGGGCCCGAAATCTAGCTATCCGATATTACATGCAAAAACAAAAACATCCCGTTTCCAACTAATTCAATCAATTCAGCCATAAATATTGTCGAGTTATTTGATTTTCGATTTGTTTTTCATTTTGGATTTGTGATTTACTTCATTATCCATATTACAGCGCAAGTGCAAATTTTGGAAACCATGTGTTTTTCTCGCATGCCAACGTATTAACATGTGAAAACCACATGAAAACACTGAATCAATTTGTCACATATTCAACTAGAACCAACTAGAACCAACTAGAACCAGTCTCAAATTGTTGTCTTACTAGTCTGTCTGCTGTCTCTGTGCTTGACAGTTTCGCCAAAATAGATGACATGTACATTGAGAGCTGTGGATGTGTTTGAAGACCTCCATAAATCACACGCACACACACTCACACACACTCACACACACACGCGTGCTTCCAAAAATAACAGAGGGGTGCGCAGGTATTATACTCGAGTATGTGATAGCGGACAGACAACCCGCGCTCATTACGTCCATATAATCATTTTCTACGCTTGCGTACTTTTAACCATTAAGCAATTTTAATTTTGCATAAACAAAATATAAACCTCTTGGGAGCGGAACAATCTGATTTTTTGGGTGGCGGGGAATTAATACTTGGGTGTATAATCAAACTAAATTGGGTTCGGGTGTACTTGGGTTTATGCTGACTGGAACGCCTGGCGATTGTTTGTCATGATTAACATGGTGGATGATTGATTTATGATTAACATGATTTATGATGATTAACATGATTATTTTTGTGTTATTTTGTTGTTGACAATCTGAACGAAATTATGTCATTATATCGGTAGTATTTTCCATTGTGGTAAATCGACGAATCTTGCGCTTATTACTACATATAACTCACATTGTATATGCATGAATATAACTCGCCAATATTGTCGCTAAGCGCATGTTTTTTCGATATGTTATTCGTCGCAATGCGAATACAAAATTATTCTAATCTTTCTGTTGAAATACAGCAACAGTGATTAGTGTGTGTTTAATTCCTTGTCATAAAACCCGATTCCCGATGTTTCCCGGTCGTGGCGAAGGTGCATGCCACAAATCATCACATGCTCAGGGGACGAGTGTTCTGAACCGACAGCGACATATACGGCATACGTAGCTGCAGATGCAAAGAATTGAGTTGCGATAGCGCTCACAATGCTTTAAGGCAGTTTTTCTCTACGCGGGTCATGGGATTCTTTTGAGGGGTTATAGGACCAAATTTAAAAAATGGGGGGTCACCATATTCTCTCAGGGATCACGAAATATCCATATTGAAATAGTTGATTTCATTCTTGTTTTCGATGTTGTACATTTCCATCGAATGATCCGCCGAGGTCTGTGTGCTCACCCCACCTGTACGCAATGTCATGGCGTTGTTTTGATGGTCAGTGGAAATATTCACCGATGTACATGAGCTCTGGAGTAGCAGCTCTGAGACGAAGACCTGGAGAATAAGCGACGCGACTATCCACGTGTGTATTGGATCACGGACTGTTTCTGGGGGCCACAAGGACTCGCAATGTGTTGAAGGGGACTGTAGGATGTCTGGCAAGCCTGCTTGACAGCACTACGATTATTGGCCAAGCCACAATTAGCAAGGAAGTATGATGTAGAAATCGTGTGCTTCTGGTGTGTGTGGAATGTCTGTTTGAGGCACTACAAGATTGCAGGCACTACAAGATTGCCTGCATTATCTTCAAATTATTACATGGTATAGGCCTATAGAAATACACATATGTTTTCAAGTGGGGTTTAATCGACATTTATTTTCCCGTAAACTGTAAACAACACAGGGACCATGAAAAAATAAGGTTGAGAAGCACCGCTGTAAGGATAGGGGACACTGCGCGTGTGCTTCTGGCAGGTTCTACGAAGTGGTGCGAGATGTTGTAGCACGTGTAGCACCGCAAGGCATAAACAGTGGCTCTCCACCTTTTACAGTGTTGGCACCCTTTTAAAATCAGTAGCCAGTCCTTGCAGGATTCTTGAAAGCTATACGAAGAAGATAAGAATACAAACGACATAATAGTATAACTATATATTCAATGTTCATTCATATAGCTTAAAGTTCCTTTAGGTTATTTTCCAGGAAACAATATAAACCGTTCGGCGATGAACGAGCGAGCGCGAAGCTATCATATGTAATCAAACTTTGTCGTAAATGCATTTGTCTAAATAAATTTCTATTTCACATGATTCGGCTTGGTCTCATCCGCGGCAGGAAAGATGACGCTAACTAACAAAAAATGCATGTTAATCGAACTTATGGTTCCAGAGATATAAGCCTCTGAAAAGCGTGACCACGGACGGCCGGCGGGCCGCTCATACTCATTTTTCTAGTCACACCAAGTATGAACTTGCTCGCTTCGCTCACTCGTAATAACATATTTTGTATAGTTTTTAACAAGAAGGCTCGCATCCCCGATTAAGAATCACTGGCATAAATGAGAATTGTCTAGGCTATGTGTTCTCGGCATTTTCTCTAATTGACTACAAAAATACTGTGACAAATTCTCTTCACAGCGGATACCATTCGACTAACGCACGCTTTAATATCAGAACAGTTGTGATGTGTCCCAGCAGAACATCAAATTTTCGGTTTACTTCCAATAGAAAATATATTCACATACCAATTTTGCCTGTATTTTTTCACATGAAAAACTAGGTTTAAGTCCCCCTATATAGATAAATTTTGTTTACTTGTTATATATCAGAGCAAGGTTGATTTTCTAATTTTTTTATTTTGGTATAATGTTAAAAAATCCACCCTAAGATTTGATGATGTCAATGTTTTATCGTCAACTTTTTTTATAAGTCTGAAAAACACCCTGTCTCTTAGTAGCGATAGACAAGTACAGTTTCAAAGTGCCGAAAACACATACAAATCCCCTAGTAGATCTGAGTAAAATTGAGCAAGATTGAGCAAAGCCTGAGCAATAATTGCCAACATTCACACAAGTTAATGGTGAACTGATACAAACCGCTTCTGTTGTGTCAGTATGTCTACACTTTGCAGAATGACATGTGCTCATATAGCGATTAATCGTCCCCATGGCGACAAAGGTGGAGTGGAAAACTGTACAATCAAGTGCGTGCATCAAAAGCAAACTGCACGCTGAAAACTCGTGTAGAAATGAAAATGTTACTCAGGAGCTGTTCGCAAGCAATAGAGAAAGATTTAGAAACACTGTGTTGACAGTAGAATAAAGAACGCGCGTACTTTTTGAGAAAAATCACGAGAAACAGTTTCGAAACAATTCAGCCTCATGGAAAACGTTTGCAATGTCGGAAGAACTGTCAAGAGCTACAATAGATCTTGTCTTTATCATCCCACACATAGACAATACAATTCACCTATTGACTTAAAATAGACCTAAGGATGTTAATTGATAGAAACCTGTGTCATGACAACACTGTTTCCCAAGCCAGCAATCGAGCAAAACACTCCATCCAAGCAAAATTAGAACCTGAGAAGAGAGTGGAAATAAAGGAAGCAAAAGAAAACAACAGGAATAATTTGTAACAAAACCAAAGTGGTAAGACACATCCCATGTTAAATTCAAATTAATCAAGCAATCTATGGGAAAAATTACAAAAAGATAATAAAAACTATATTTGAGCGGTATGTCGTTCTATTTTTAAAGCCTTTCCCGTAGTGTCGTTCAAATAGAGGTTTTACGGCAATTGTTCAAAAATTAAACAATACCAGGAGTGGTTTGAATTAATTTTTCTGCCTAGCCATACAGTTAAGCGCCACACCCGCGAACAAGGTTTTGATATTGATTTTACATGGGCAAAGCCTCTCACGGCTCCGGCTGGCGCACCGCAGATCCGGCCGCCACACACACACACACACATACACACGGTTTCTCGCAGTCGCGCAACCAACACATACAGAAACACTGTAGACACTTGACGTACTGGCTTCCGAGTCCTAGTCTGTCGCAATTCTACAATATTCTACAGGTTATGGGTCGTTGTGTCGCACACATACACACACACACACGTACACAAACACGGCAAACCTACATACATGGTAATGCCCATCGGTGAACGCGCGTGCGTGCATATTCGGCCAAAAATTAGCAGGTAGCCAAAAACCGACCGACTGTATTGTCCCATAGACAATACAATACACACACACACACACACACTAGCTGTGACCTCGGGGCAGGTCGATGTCCTTTTGCCGCTCGAAAGAGGCGTGTTCCATAGGAAAAATGGCACTGTCCGTGCTATGTAAGCAGGAAACAAGTGGTTTTTTGCACTGGCCCAACGAATACACAACTACATTATCCAACCAGGTGCCTTTCAATCGGTACGCGGCCTATACAAACGGACTCATCACGCACGCATCAGCTACGCCACCCGAGCGCGTCCACCGTGGCGCGCGTAGAAAGAGTGCGAGAGCGCCTGAAATTTGTGGCACTTTCTACCTGTGGACAAAAACGACCACCTCCCACACAAACCAAGTTGCCATTGTTGGCGCAAAATTGCACGTGTGCGCGCTTAGAAGGAGCGCTGTGGTCTATGAACAACACCACCACACTACAACCGCCGATTAACATGATTTAGCGGCGTTTTTTGCGGGTTTCCAAACCATGAACCATCAACCAGAACTATGTGTGTCCGTATGTGTGTGTGTGTGTGTGTGTGTGTGTCAGTGGGGCGATTGTGTGTGGTTGACGGATTAAGAGCGCAACAGTCCCATTTCATTATGAAGCATCGCCTGCGCTTCGAAACACGTTCAGAAGACGTTCATCGCGTTCGCTTCGGAAGTCATCGCGAGAAGACGACCTAATCAGACGATGACACCAACGCAGTGCACAAAACAGTGCACTAAGAAGAAGCATACAAGGACAAACAGCAGGAAGCATAGAACAATTTCTTGTGGCGCCATAGCGTGGAGAGGGTCGGTTCTGCGGTGGCAGCGAGCTGCACGGGGCACACCTGTGTGTGTTATTATAAGCTCCGGCTTCTTCCCGTGAAGCAGCTGTCACTTGAGGCCTTTAACCTTTAACCAGGAGAAACAACAGCAAGAAATAGAATGCCATAAAACACTACCCGAAAATCAAATGTCCAATTTTCCCGGCAAAATTCGCACATAGTCTTATAATGAATGACGCGGTTATAGTAGGTTTGAACAAATCAAATGTAACGGCTAATATGCTACTGCGAAATATACACCCGTTGATGTATATGATAAGCGAAGAATGGAACACTTGAAAACTCAAGAGCCGTGCACAGCAATCTTCATAAATACCCCATGTATATATGTGAGCACAAAAACGGGTCTTTCCAATAATGACAAGTTGTGAAAATGAGGAGAGCGCTAAACAGAGTGACTCTTGACAATTGCTGTGACATGACTGATGCTGCGATTACTCAGTTAGTCAGTCATTGACGACCGCAAAAGCGACATCCATTGGCAAATAGCGTGTCACAATGGGGAGATGATTGACCAAATATCTCCACCACTGAACCGGCAGCCTGATTCAGTGCTGCACAACCTGATTGCAACTTAGCAATTACACAGACACAGACACACATGGAGAAGATCAGAGCATTAGAGGCCCCCACACACACACACACACACACAGAGAGAGAGAGTGCAACCAGACTTGCAGCGAAGCAGTTTCCCCACAAACGACCAAATATAATGAAAGATGTGTGTTGTGATGTCTGCACCGAGAACAAGCTTGAACAAGTAAGATTGCACACACATACATACACGGACGGCTGATGTGACCACTAGTTGCTTGATTGCTCAGCAGAGGCGGAAGTAGGTAGAATAAACTGGATAGGCCAGAGCTGATGCAAGGTCTTATGGCTTCCCTCCCGAAGGCAATACTGGCGACCCCATAATAAATAAAACACCATTATAATAGAGGTCCGACTTTGGGAAAACGCAGTTACGAGCAGTCCCTCGGTCTCCATTGAGCTACGGACTTGTATGCGCTACTTTATGATAAATTTTAATATCATGAGAAAGGCAACAGGGAAAGTCATCAACACTATAAGACTCAACATGAATAAAGTCTAAACGTAACTCAACATGAGTAAGACCCTCAACACCCCCCCCCCCCCACCAGCCTCTCAACATTTACCCCAGGGGGTTCAAGGGGCGGTTGCTAAGGCTCTGAGGCATGCTTAAATGAGCAAAGTCTGGTAGAAAAGAGGAAGTTTTCGATGATTTTCCGCTCATATCGGATCTAATGGATCTGTTGTATGAAAGCGGTATTAGTTACATGCGTATTTATATTTATATATCGTATTCATCATCGTTGCTGCAGATTGGCTGTCACTGTAAACTGTGACAAGTTCTGATTCCGTTTCAACATACTTTCATTTGTAGTGTAGCTTCAATAAAATAAGAAAAAATGAAATATGAAACATTTGGCAAGGAAAACGATGATATGCTGACCGACGGGCTAGAAGATTTAGCCCCCGAGGAAAGATTCATCCCCCCCCCCCGGAGAAATCACCACTGAACTCGTCGCTGAATGGCAACAGCATTGCACGTCTGGCAACCGTTAGCTGCGACCACAAACAACAATGATGCCAGACTGGCGCGAACGCAACCGCAGAATTTATTGGTGAAAAAAGAGGAGATATATCGCCATTGAACGGAGTTCGGTAGTGAATTTGATACGAACAGTTAAGAACAAGTCAGCACACACACACACACAAGTTCTGCCCGCTGAAATAATCACTAACCACGCCTCTGCATGTATGTGTGTGTATGTGTGTGTGTGTCAGCCAGTTTACTGCAGATATGGGGACGACGCAAACGGCATGGATTTCACACAAGACTAGCGCGATGCCCACCTCTGACGCAAGAGACGCACACACACAGAGACACACACAGACACGCACGCATGTGCAAACCCACCTTACTAGGCTCGGACAGTAATCAAGCAGAGATCAATCAAGCAATGACGGTGTCAAGAAGAAGAAGGGGGGGCTGAGTCCCCTCCTGATCCCGCCCCAGAATTCCTGATCATGAACAATTCGAGTGTAGTTCCTAACGTTTGGCCAAGCATATTTTTCCTTAGCTCCCCCCTAGTGGAAAATCCTGGCGCCGCCACTGTAAGCGGGCCTCCAACAAGCGAGCACATGATGTAATTGTTGGCCTGATCTGATGAGTTATCTCAGTTGAGAGAAGCAATGTGGATGTGGCGCACCAGGCACTGCCTGACACTGACTATATGTGACGCGATTGCGGCGAAAAAATGGCGCACAATAAGGTGCACACGATATTCGCTTCAGAAGAATACGTACACAAACACACTACTAAATCAATTACTACAGGAATTAAAAACTTTAGATTAAGAAGAGAGGTTAGAGAACATTGGGCAACCGACGCTGGAAAATAGAAGACACAGAGGGGATCTTATAGCTGTTTTAGGTATAATATAGACATGGAAGTAATAGATAGAGACGATTGGATAGTATGGAGAAGAAGAAACAACAGGAAACACGCTAAAATATTAGGAAAACCAGAACAGTTAGTGATATGAAGAAGTATAGTTTTCCGGATAGGACTGTAGATGTATGTTATCATCTAGATAGGAAAATCGTTCATATCGTTTTGGAGATAGGACAGCTCGAGTCATTTCAGTGGTCATAACTCAACCAATAACGCTACATATAAACAACACACACACACACACGCATACAATGATAGAAAGAGACAGATTCAACAAGTACAATTTATTAACAAGCTATAGAGCACGCGCGATAAAACAACCAGTCCATGTTAAGCGACCGTATAAAAAACCCTCTCATTTAACCACTGAAAGCCTGAACATACACATACACACACACGCGCGCAAGCATACATTGATCATGAAAATTAGTACATACATACGTACACCCCAAAACACACAGACATACACACTCCGTCGAACACACGCGCGTACATGCTAAAAAGCCAATACATGCTTGCCATTACATGGGCCACACCTGAACGTGTGTGTGTGGATGGAGGTGAGGTTGACACCTCACACCTCACATCCTCCGACATCAACCACTCTGCTGACTCGCGCCGAGAAAAACAGAGAAAGAAAGAGCGACAAAGAAAGAGCGACGGAGAAAATCACACCGCCGATCACGACAGAATTCACTTGCATATCGTGGAAAAAAGCACACACACACGGACAAATACTAGCATACACATGATTTCACACACACACACACACACACATATATATTTAACACATATAACACACGCGCGCACATACACACACACGCACATACAAACTAGTGACGACAAACAAGTGCATATCTGATACGAAAGAGCGGACCAACAGACATAGAAACAGCACACACGCACAAACAGACAAAGTGTGTGTTTGTGAGAGAGAGAGAGCGAGAAAGAGTGAGATAAAACAGACGGTGGGAGGAAAATCAGAAAGCAGAGTACAAGAGCAATTGTTCATGAAGGACGAAACACCCGTCCACTGTCAGCAAAAAAAGAACACAACAAATTCAAATTACAAAAGAAACAATAAGCGGATGAAATAATCAATAGGACTTCAGGTTAAAATAGTACATGTGGTCAGAGCATTTGACAGTGACATATCTAGTGACTGAAAATTAAGCGAGCAAATGATCATCTGGTCCAATGTTTCCTCAACTGTACGAAACTGCTGGCACAATTTTCGAAGGGGACTGGTATACTTTAATTGGGTTTAGTGGAAAAATAGCGTTTACGAGAATAAAGTATTTTCCCAAGGTATCCCTGATTCAAACGGGCAACGACCCCCGTCTCAATAATACTACGCCAGTACAAAGCAGAAATATGGACAAACCTGCCGCGTGGACACCGAGGACTTTAAAAAAACGTAAAATAATACGCACAAACATTGAAATAAAAAACTACATTTTGCTTGACGAAACACACAATAACAACAAATCTGAAAATTGAACTTCTGTACGAAACGTCAATTGAGACACAAACGCCGCAATAAATACAATACAAGCATCTACACCAAACACAATAAAATTACCATAGAAAAACGCGCCATCTTTACGAACAACGCGCAAGACGCGGTTTCGTCGTACAAATCAACACTGCCTCTATCATTTTGAACTTTCTGATGTTATGCTCCTGGCAAATGATGAATGTATTGTCAGTGAGGATTGTTCTATTGAGCTTGACGTTATGCTCTTGCGCGTAGTGTCGAAAAATAGCGCCGTCATGCAAGTTAACAGTGAGTCGCTTGTGCAACGTTGTTGTTGTGTGGCCGATGTATTCGGAATTACGGAACGTACGAATTAAGCTCGTACATCAAGAGGGCGCTAGCTCACTGCTCAACATGGACTAATACAGACGCGGAAATCAATAGAGTCGGCAAATTATTGACTAATAACGGCTACACACATCGATGACCTCGATGACGTAGTAAGAAAAAAACTACATGACTTCATGATTAAGACTCAAAAAGCATAACATCAAGCTCAACAGAACAATCCTCACTGACAATACATCCATCATTTGCCAGGAGCATAACATCAGAAAGCTCAAAATGATAGAGGCAGTGTTGATTTTTACGAGGAAACCAACTATAAACGTCCAACAACAACCTGACGTAATTCTTCCATCTATTAGACAAAACAACATCAACAACCAACAGAGAAGCGCATCACAACATCCTGCACCTAGCCAGAATTTAACTAAATCAAACGGCAGTGCAAATGCGCACTCGGCATGAATTTTCTAGAATATTTAACGTCCCATTCAAAATTGCCTTTCAGTTTAGTATCGATTTAATTACGATTGTTATGTGTATATACCGTAAATGCTCTATTTATCCGGCAGGCTCTAATAATCCGGCACCATACGCAGGGCGGCGGAGAATAATCCGGCATGTCGGATAAAAAGAGCATTTACGGTATATATGCCCCCGAAGATGACTTTCATAAAAGTCAAAATGTGCCTCGGGCGAAAATGAGTTGTTGGGTACTACTGGGAAAGCTCTCTGAAAACCAGAGGAAGCTGGTGAGACGAATTGAGACATGTACATAAA
>OU696572.1:9761375-9918875 GCA_916048095.2 Sacculina carcini
ATAACAGGGACGAGAGAAGACGATGATTTCTGCTTTGATTAATGAGTGCCGGTTTATAAGAGGATTGCTAAATAAACTGTTGCTGAACTATAACTGAATCGTGGTTGCAGTTTCAATAAGCCTTTGCAGGAAGTACCGGATTATTAGAGCCTGCCGGATTATTTTTCAGCCCATACCTGAGGGTGCCGGATTATTAGAGCCTGCAGGATAAATAGAGCATTTACGGTATATATATATATATATATATATATATATATATATATACAAATTTATTTCATTTGAACAGTAGTACTCGCATTATGATAATTTATACCGATTGTCTCATACGAATATACAGGGTGGCCACAAAAACACTCCTTGATTTCAACTATTCATAGTATGTCGTATGACGTTCATAACCTTACAATTTTGGTGTCTATAGTTACATAAACTCATAATATTTTGTTTTCCTTGATTTCCAGGTTGAAATTTTTACATCCCCCGCCAGGCGGCAGTCTTATCCAAGATGGAGTACACCCCGCAGCAACATAGCTGGTGTGTGCTGGAGTTTGCCAAGACAAACAGTGTAACAACTGTGCAGCGTTCGTTCAGACGCATCCATCATAACAATCCACCTACTAACAAGTCCATTTTGAAGTGGTACAATGATTTTCTTGAAAACGGGTGCATTTGTGATCAGAGAAAGGGACATTCCGGACGCCCAACTGTTTCAGAAAGAAGTTGTTGACAGTGTCAGATAAGCTTTTGTTCGCAGCCCCAAGAAGTCGACTCGTAGAGCTAGCCAAGAGTTACAAATTCCACGAAGCACAGTACAAAAGGTCTTACGCAAACGCTTGAGGTTTACCCCTTATAAGCTGCAGCTGGTCCAAAAGTTATACCCACAAGACAGAGAAACACGTTTTAATTTTTGCCACGGTCTCCAAGAGTCAATGGAAAATGATCTTGATCTGCTGTCGAAGATCATTTTCAGTGATGAAGCGACCTTCCACCTCAATGGGAAGATGAACAGGCACAATGTGAGAATATGGGGGACCCAGAATCCTCATGTCACTCTTGAGATCGAACGTAACTCTCCCAAAGTGAATGTTTTTTGTGCAGTAACGGAGAGGTTTGTGTATGGACCGTTTTTCTTTGAAGGGCCGTCCATATCTCTCATATGAAACTTTGTTATTTTCTGTAAATGTAACCACCAAAATCGACTGAATATGAACTCAATATATCATGTAATAAACATTTGAAATCAAGGAGTGTTTTATGGCCATCGTGTATAAATACATGTGTACTGTCTTGTATTCAAAGTCGGCCATTACGGAGGAACAGGCCAGTTTGATGGAGTGTTTATTGGGCACTATATAGCTGTGTCGGGAAATATTGAGTACACAATGACAGACACACAGACACACACACACATACACACACACACACACACACACACACACACTGACACACACACACATCTAGATATAACCTCACAAACATGCAATCTGAAGCGGATTATTAACACAAGCACACACACACACACATACACACATACATGCACACACACGCTAACGTAATGAGGTGTGCCGAAATAACTCAAAGCCATATAAAACAAAACGTATGTATACATGTATGTATGTGTGTGTGTGTTTATATATGGTTGGGTGTACGACACAGCTATACACAGCACCATATATGGTAAAACATCTGTATACGTACGTGTATGTGTGTGTGTGTGTGTGTGTTTGTGTAAGTATACTCGAATTCACAGACTAATAGCACAATCACACACTTATTACAAGTCGATCCGGATCCGGATCACGGCCCAGATCCGTCCCGTGACGTCAGTTTATCCGGCCGGCCGAAGGAAGTTGAGTTTGTTTGATAAAAAGTCTCGACGTAGCTTCTTCGATGACTTTTAAGCAAATAAACATGTTGGTTATTTTTAGTTTTTGTTCATTCCAAGTTGTTTAGTTGTTTGCCATATTTCCCAGAACGTCTTTCGTTGTGGATTGCAAATATTTCAAAATATTGCAAATATTGTAACTATTGCAAAATATTGCAAGTATTGCAAATATTGATTAGGCGGCCCACGCTCGTGTTTCCTTCGGTTGTGCGACCCTTGGTGTAGACAGTGTTAGCGGTCTGTTAGACAGCCAGTTCTGGAAACGGCGACCGTATGACTGTGTGCTCGAGGTGTGACCAGAATAAAAACCAGCCGCGCCTGTATAAGCCGGCGGTGAAATTCGATACGACGACAACGAGAGACAGTGGCGTAGCTAGGCTATATTCCACTTGAATAATATCTGGTACCATCGTTTACTGCTGGGTGGACAGGGACTGTTGGATTATAGAATTCACCCAATGAAATTCTCCTCCGCCGGGATTCGAACCACGGACCTCCCGCTTGTGAGGCGGGTGTTCTACCACTACATCACGGAACCCAACGATCCATCCAATTTGTCCATTCAGCCATTCACGACTATCGGATCTTGAAAAATTCAACTTCATGAAAAGAGCAAAGTATCCTCTTTAGACTGCTGTATTTTTCCATGTATAAGCAGACCCTATTTTCGTATAATTTTTCACTAAAATAGAAAATAAAAATAGCGGGGGTCTCTTTTATAAATGGGAGTAAGTTTTAGCACCAGTTTGTAATGATATCTGATGAAACATTCAAAGGCAGCATGTATAAATTCAAAATTAATTTCTAGTTGACCAAGACATATATTTCCAGCTATTTCTGCGAGGTTACAATATATACTATGATGAATACAATTGTGCATTACCAAAACTATTTCCGGAATTTCCATCATCATATATTTGCCAAACCCAACATAACACAAACAGTCACACACAAAATACCAGAGAATTCGCAATGTTAAGATGGCTGGGCATAAGAAGCCTGGAGGCTTGTACTGCCCTTTTTCAACATATAATATACATTAACATATATAACATATACAACTAATAATTAAGTAGACGTGCAGCTTTGTCTGGCCACAAACCAGATCCAAAGCTACATAGCCCCAATTCGGCCTTGATATCCTAAACCAATTACACATTATGGACAGATTACATGAGAGGGTAAAGAAGAAGCAAAATGATGAAATAATTTGGGACCAGATACACAGATACACATAGCAATAAGAGGTCAACAAAACCTAGCCTATGACCTTCTTGCATCCATTTTACCCCCAGGGGCCAAGTTTCATCAAAATCGGTCCAGTGGTTTAGGAGGAGATGGGGTACAAACAAACATTTAGACAATTTGCAATCAGTGCAGTGCAAAAAAATTACCATCAATTAGGCCCTTCGGGCCGAATTGGATAAAAATGAAAGCTTTTTCATCATGCCACACTGTTAAAATGTTAATCAATAATTGAAGAATCGACTATATACAGACTATCGGTAGAACCAAGTGGATGTGATAATGTACAGGCCAGACTCGAACCATCAATTATCATTGAGAAAAATTCAGCGCTCAAACTCCCAAGTGGCTCTGTCTGACTCAAAATATAATACAAGCTAAATCGTATTTTACGGCGCAGTTCTTCAACATCAAACATAGCTCTTAAGAATAGCTCTTAGAATTAGCCCGCTCACGAATCACCCCAGAAATTTGAACGATCAAACTTCCCGTGTACATTTATACTTTACGGCTTACAAAAATAAATTTTGACTTGAAAATCTCGCTGAGGGTACTGAGAATATAGTTCACGAAGTTGGATTAGCTAGGACAACATAGCGCTGAAAATGCTACAATATCTGAGACAACTTACGGTTGTTTACCAACGACAAATTTCACCAGCTAGGAAGAGAAATATGGCCCACATGTGGAATATAGTGCAAGTCAACGCGTTGTGTCGTATAGCTCAGACTCCCCGCAAAAATCCGACTCGTGACAACCAGATATGGGTGTGGTTGACCCCAGGTTGAAATGTTTGCCGAACGTGTGCATCGATAACAAAAACACGACTGAATTATCCATAAGATACTCTTCAAGTAAGCATAAAATCAGCATAAGCATAATTTCAATAGGAACACACCCAATCCGTTTGTCTATCAATAACCCTGGATACCGTGTGAATGCGAGCTTCGTCATCCACCTTAGTCAATGAAAAATAGGGCACATAGCTACCTGCTCCCAAGAAAAGTAAAAAACTGTAATGCTAATTATTTTCAAGCAAAACTACGCTCATTGGCACAAATGACATGCCGGTAGAACATGATCAAACGATAAACATAACAGCAGAGCACTCACCCATTTTGTACATTTTTTATCTTTAAGAGAAGCGTTTCCTCAATCACCCTATTATTAATTTCCAACAAAATCATTATTATCGGTGTGTATCCACCTTTCCATGTAAAAAACTAACAGCACACGGGCGCTGCACCCACTGATTCATACACAAGTGAAGGTGTAACGATGCCAGATATATCTTGTATGCTGCCAATTGCGAAATAGCAAGCATCTTATAGAAAATCGCTAAACATCGTTAAAAAATATTATGTAGGCAAAACATAAAAAATATTAACGAAATATTTGTGTGCTGATCAAAGTGAACATATTTATTGCGCTTATAAAAATACAAGCCAGTTTGTCAATACTTGAGCAGGATTGTATGAACGAACGATATTTGAGAATGTTTTGAGTAGCGATTGTCACACAAGAACAAACCAGCTAAATTAATTGGATTGGTATTTCCGCACCACACTATTGCTTCACAAGAGCCTTATAAATACACCAAAAACAATTGGCTATAGTGGAATACACTTGTGGAATGCACTTGACACAAAGCAACTGCAATTGAACGAAATTGAAAAAGCGATAACCTGAAAGAAAAACTGGAAAAAATTAACGTGTGTGAAATAAAGTCTACATGTTCATGAAAACATACAAGTAATCTTATATACTCCCTCTGAAGGAAAATCCGATCATTGAGCAGGTGTATTGTCAACGATGACAATTATCAACTGGGAACAACAAAAACATAAAAATGAAGCACCTCCAAAGCAAATTGAACAAATGAACATGTGCGAAAGGACGTGCGCATGTGCGAACATGTGCGAAATGAACACCTCCAACAAATTGAACATGTGCGAAAGCAGTCGATTCAATACAGCTAACAAACAAACACATAATTATTTATTAATTGTTGATGGCATGAAGTATTAATTGTTTATTAACGGGGAGCCCCAAAGTAACAATACAATATTAATTAACTTGCCTTGAATGTTGACACTGAGTTAAAATAAACATACACAACATGTTGCGACAAACTCCCCCTATGTGCGCCATCAATGTCATTCTTCATATAATTCTGCATCCCCCCCAGTCGGGTGAGAGGGGTTACTCGAGTACCCAGTCGCCCGAATTCATCCAAGCCGGTTGCCGCCGACTACGTCGTGTGCGCCGAGATGGCGTCGTCCCTTGTGCAGTGCGGCCGGGAGTCGTCTCGCTGGGCTTCGGTGGCTCAGGTCTTCGACGCTGACCATACGCATGGCGACGAATGTCAGTATCATCTTAGTTGACCCGGCTCTGCAAGCGTTCCTGTGATGGTTCTTGATCCGGCGTCGAATGCTCAAGCTCCGTAGTCTGCGGGAGGAGTTCGTCGACAGGGCCAGACTGCGGGTGAGTATTTACCTCAAATCGGATCTTTCCGCGCTATTAGCGGGCGTCTCGTGGATGAAAGATGGTGGCGACGAGAGATTGGAGGATGGTGCTGGCATCGTGATGGCAGTTGACACTGGTGTGAATTTGCGTAGATGTCGCCGGTTTCTGATGAGAACTCGTCCTGAACCATCTACTTTTATGGTGTATTGATCATGTGCGCCGACTTCCGTTATTGTGCCAGTCCTATCCCAGCGTTTGGGGTACGGCCCGGCACAGTTTTCAAGGAAGCACCGGTCACCAATCTGTAGTTTGGGAGCTGGTCGCGAGTGGTCGTCGAGAGCTTCCTGGGACCTTGTGTATCTAGTACGGAGGCACAGTTCTTTCATGGCCCAAGCCTCGCGCCATGACGGACGTGTATGAGGGTTGGAGTACTTTTCGAGACGGTTCACGAAAGACAGCGAGTCTCTGATCGGTCTGCCAAAAATAATATCTGCGGGTTAAAATAAACATACACAACATGTTGCGACAAACTCCCCGCTCTGTGCGCCATCAATGTCATTCTTCATATAATTCTGCACCCTCCATACATACATATACCGTATCGGCGTAGATTTGTGTCGAGGCTCGGGGGGATGACAGTCATCATGCATTAGTGTTCAAAGATGGCTCAGTTGGACAATTGCATGAGACCCTCAACTATTTTATGCCTATTCAATCACAACACACACACAAACACACATCTCAATGAACAGTATATTGCGTAATGTAATTTTTAACATATTAATAATTTCTTACATTTTTCGTGTATTGTCATTTTCCTGCTATGCTGATTTTGATGGTATTATACCCAGTGAACAGGAATATCGGGAAGGGCAATATAATGTCCCGTATATATATCATACAATTGTGCAATCATATATACAATCATATATGATCATACATGCATATCATACAATATCTTACAAAAATACGTCCCATACATATAATATCTCACTCTCACACAACCTAATTTTACCACTAGGATGTCTGTCTGTCTGTCGTTCTGTATGTGTATGTGTCGCATTACACACACACACACACACACATACACACCCAGACAGACAAACACGTTTCTTCCACACGCATGTGGGCTTATCACGTTTATACGTTCTCAAGCAGTGGCGGCGCCAGGATTTTCCCAGTGAGGAACAAGAAGTGGCTAGGAAAAGGCATGCAGGGACTTGGCGAAACACACATATATTTTTGGGGGGCGCAGAGGCTTAGCATATTGTTGGGAAGGGGCTTTGAACCCCTCCAAGCCCCCATTTGGCTCCGCCACTGCCCTAAAGCGCTTGGCAAACACCTCCTCGCGAGAATCTGACCTGTTGAATTGGAATGAGCCAGCGTTCACCCAGATCACAATTTTCCATCATGACATTCTCGTGTGTGTGTGTGTGTGTGCGTGTGTGTCTGCGAAATTGCTGCATTCATTATTCGCTCATTTGCCAACTGAGCAAAAAACGTTCGCAAGCCTCCGCCGACGCGTGTTTATGAGACATGTTCAACTTCAGAAAACAAATCAACACACACACACAAACAAACACACACACATACATACACACGATCTGCTTACAAACACGGTGTTAAATGCTAGGCGCCGAAAATTCGACATGCATTAGAGCAAATAATTATTTGCTTTTTAATATGTTTTATTATAATAAAAAAATGCACTACGTGTTGGCTGAAATTAAATTGAAATGTTGGAATTCAGAAAGATGGCTGGCTACGTACATGCTAGTTCCATTTCATCAAGAATTTTAGCAAAATTATATTCTCGTTCGGCTAAAAGTGAATGCAATAAATTATTTAATATTATTAATTATTAAATTGATCTTCTGTTTTTTGTCATTTTTTGAATTCTAAAATTAAAATGATTTATTTATCTACTTTAAAAGTATTCTTATTCAAATGGAAAAAAAATTTAGTTAAATTTGTATAGTCCAGTGTATCTTAACTTATATCAATTCGCACCCCTTTCGAATCAGCAGTCAGTTCTAGCACCTATATGTAATATAATTTGCATTGAAGTGTGTGTTGTAATTGACTAGGAATGAAAACGGTTGAGGATCGCATGCAATTGACCAACTGAGTCAACTTTGAACACTAATGCATGATGGCTGTCATCCCCCCGAGCCTCGACACAAATCTACGCCCTTGTTAGAGTCCCATCTGTGCGTGTATGTGCGTGTGTGTGTGTGTGTCTCATCTGCTGAGCGCGTTTTGGTATGGTCGTCGAATTCCGAGTGATGGGCACGGTCGGTGGGCCGCCCGCCGCCTATGTCAGCGTGTCAGTTGTGTTCAAGCAAGGCAGCCGAATAGAGGTGTTTGGCAGTGGAACAACACGAACACAGACACAGACACAGACACAGGTCAGATCAACTGGAGATCTCACAAGTAATCTTGCAGAGGTGAGCTCAGAACCACGACATCCCTAGGAAGTTCAAGCTCAAATATGTATTGCCAAAACAAGCACCTATACCTGCCCATACCTTCTTGTGCCTACCTATACCTGCCTATACCTTCTTATACCTGCCTATACCTTCTTATGCCTACCTATACCTGCCTATACCTTCTTATGCCTACCTATACCTGTCTACCTACATGTACCTACAATCAACAAATCCTACCATCCTATCCTACCAAATAGTGTCATTAGTTAGAACTATCATATCGAATATAAACATGTGTATGTACGTATGTGTGTGTGTGTGTGTGTGTGTGTGTGTGTGTGTGTGTGTGTGTATGAGTGTGTGTGTGTGTGTGTGTGTGTGCTCTGCTCTTACTTCTGAATAATGTACAAGCCACAGCCTTTGCTACATAATTAATTGAGATTCGAAAAGATTAAACGATTAGTCATTGATGATGATGATTGATATAAAATTATGGATGGAAATGTTAATTAGTCATATAGTGATTAAAATTATTATTAATTACAGTTAAATCTAGTGGAGTGAGAGGAGTTTAGGCACTATTACCACCTTGATGTGGCCCCATGTACCGGAAGCGTCCTGAAAATACATTCCGTAAAGCTTCTATTTGAGCGGCATGCCGTTCTATTTTTCAAACCTTCCACCGTATTGCTGTCGAATTCGAGATGCCCTTCAATTAGAGGAATCCGCCCTATTTTTTCGACCAGATGCCGTAAAATGTATAGATGAAAAAACCAAGTAAAATATGCATATTCATTTAGCAAAAGGCACAAATATAAAGGGGTGATTACTGGTAAATAATCACAAATTCATTAATAAAAATCAGTTACACATAGCTTTTGCCAGAAGAGAAGAATTCATCCAGGTGTCATTCAATTAGAGGTGCCATTCAATTAGAGGTTTCACGGTAAGACAGCAATTTGAGCAGTTTGTGCGTGTGCTGTCGAGAGTGTACAGTTGGGAGGCAGATAATCATGGCCCACACAAATGAAGTCATCACGACCAAAGAGAGGAGACTGCGCTGCTACGAGATGATGGGTCAGCTGGTTGGTCAAGAACGCTCGACCTCAGCAGCGGCCACCACCGACATCACCACCACCAGCCACTGTCCGGTCACGTGGGACGGGGTCATGTGTTGGCCGAGGTCATTGCCCGGGTCAACGACCCAGCTGGCGTGCTTCAAGGAGTTCAACGGCGTGCTGTATGTGGGCAATGGTAAGCAATGGACAATGGCAAATGGTATTGAAATCCCAAATACACACCAAGGTCAAAAGCAGAGATAAGTACAGAACTATGAACAAATCGGACTTCAACGCTTTTATGTATCCATCACTAGATACTATCAATGTAATATGCTTATATACGCAATAAATACAGTGTAACCCGTATATAAGAGAACCAGTATATAAGAGAGTATTTCTTCGGCCCGTCTTCTCTACTTTACGTATAATTTCCCCGGATATACAGGACTTTTTCTCCACTCCCGACAACTCTCTTATATCCGCGCTACACTGTACGCAGTAATACCCAGATGTAATAGACAGTGAATAGGCCAAAATTAATCAATACTATTATTTAATTAAGAATATTATGGCGCATTATCGGTCCCCATCATAAGCTGTGGACTTTATGCGTCATTTTATGATAATCACCAATGTCATGCGTGAGGCAACGATGCTCCTCAACACCCAGCCTGATAGTTCTAGCACAGTTGCTGCGGGTAATTCATTAGGGAATCAGTCATCGATACATATATAATTATAACTCTGTCTGTCTGTCTGTGCGGTATCAGTTGATGTGTCTTGCCCCCATTTTGTTTTCATAATGACATTGGAACGAGATGCGGTTATGTCACACGATGAATAAATGTCCATTAAACATTTCCTGTTACCCTCGGGAGGAGCGCTAATACAAGTGGAACATGCACAAAACAATACTGGTCTTTCTGGGAGTACTACAATATTGCCCTATGAACATATCAGCCACAAATGCCCGAGTACTCCCATACTCTGTAATAAGGCAATATGTTCACCTCGGCCAGTGTAGTGTCAAAGGCGTACCAAGTGCGGTGAGTGCGACTGCGGTTTGTGGTCAATATGCTCACTTTTCACCATAGCGAAATTTCAGTGGTTTTCAACGCAACGCACGAGTTTCTATACAACAAGTAGCTAGCACCTAGCATACTGTGGGGTTATTGGCTAGGTTAGGTCAGGTCAGGTTAAGTCAAGTTAGATTACTGAGCCTAGCCAATTTTCATTATAACCGCACAGTATGTAACCGCAATAACCGCAATAACCGCAATAACCGCACAGTATGTAAGGTGCTAGCTACCTGTTGTGTATAAACTCGTGTCTTGTGTTGAAAACCACTGAAATTTTGCTACGGTGAAAAGTGAACAAATTGGCCAAAAGCCGCAGTCGCACTCACCGCACTTGGTACGCCTTTGATACTACACTGGCCGAGGTGAACATATTGTCCTATTGCAGAGTATGGGAGTACTCGGGCATTTGTGGCTGATATGTTCATAGGGCAATATTGTACTACTCCCGTTGAATACACTATTTCATATCTGCTGTTGTAATCTCAAATAACTGAATGAGGGCAAGATCGAATGAAAATAATGATCTTCTCCAATTAGATGACTGGAAGCCTGCACTATTATAGGAGGTTCATATTTTCAGCTATATCAACATCTATGCACTAGCTAATTTCCTATTACAGTCGTGCTGGAGCGCACAGTCTCTTGTGGCTTAGTTACTCGCAATAATACATGGTGGAGGGTTGGCAAGAAAGTTTACAGCCCCGGTGGCAGATAGCCTAGCTACGCCTCTGGTCGCAACCATATTCACAATCAATGCTTGGCTAGCCAGAGTGATTGTGGCCGAGAATGCAACGACGCATTTCGCCAGCGTTATTGCATTACGTTTTCGAGATGTGGCCGTAATCGCGTCACAGACGAACCAAGAGCAATTAAAGAACAACAGACACAAACACACAAACACACACATACACACATACACACACACATACACAAACACACACACACACACATACATACACACACAAACACACAAACACACACATACACACACACATACACAAACACACACACACACACACACATACACACACACACACACACACACACACAAACTGGAGACAAATTTCGCGTTGCAATCAGCGTGAAAAACGTGAAGATGTTGCAAGCATTTTCACTTGTGTGCGCGTGTGTGCGCGTGTGTTTAACAGTGTGTCAATATAACTTACTTAGTACACCCAACCGGTTAGAAATAGGTCGAAATCATTTGGCTGTGTCATACCCCCAAATATATATTTTTAGTAGTCCCTTTGCTGAGCAACGATAGAAAAATAATCTTAACAAATTGATTAAATACAAAATATCAGAGGAACATTCGTGTAATGAGTGGAAAATGACGGAAAGATTACTGGAAATTTTTATTAATAAGAATTTCAAGTTAATAAAATAGGAAGAAATTGTTTTCACTCGTTTTATTAAAATAGTAATACTATTAAAAAAAGTTGTACATTTTGTGAAAGACCTGATTTGAATTAGCAGTCATGTTTTGAGTAGACAAACAGACTTTTAAACAATCAATTGAATAACAATAAAAAACAGTACACTCGAGGTATGTTTAATTTTCCAAATTGAAACAAACAAAATTCTATTTGGATCTATAATATAAATTATGTTCTTGATAGAAGCAGACATTAGCAAATCAGTTTTCTTTTTGTCTCGATAGATTGAGGCGCTTTCAATTCATCAATGTATGACAAATAAATATATATTATCTTTGCTTAAACACACTTGGAACAAATCGTAATCGACACACGTCCATTGGCAGGAATACAATCTCACAAACAATCAAACCTCAGCTCCGGGTGGGTTGGACCCCGTGGTGTAGTGGTAGCACTAGCGGTCCGTGGTTCGAATCCCGGCGGAGCAGAATTTCATTGAGAGAACTCTATAATTCAACAGCCACTGTCCACCCAACATTAAATGGGTACCAGGTATCAGTCATGTGCTGTGTCATGCATTCTGGGGAGGTGGCCCTCTCTAATACGTCTTCCGTCCTTGTGGCGTCATAGCGTGGAGAGGGTTGGTTCTGCGGTGGCAGCGAGCTGCACGGGACACACCTGTGTGTTTTCATAAGTTTGGGCTTCTTCCCGTGTAGCAGCTGTCACTTGAAACCTCTCACCTTTAACTGCTGCGTCCGGTTGATTCTCAGCGACGGCTGTCCGCATGTGCACCTCGGCTGGAAGCTGGCAGCTGACAGCTGACTACAGCGGCTGCGTCGTGGCAACTGCTGATGCCAACAGCAGTTCGAACTGGAGGCAACATCATCAGCTGCTGGTCGCCTCAGAGGGGCCGTCCATAATCTATCTGATCGGCTACACAGTCAGTCTGGCCTCGCTATTTCTGGCGTTGCTCATTTTCTGCGCGTGCAGGTGCTACATCAAGACTTTCACAAAAAACTAGTATTCATATTTCTTTCTAAGAATTGTATGCAATAGATATAGTAATATGCGATACAAATATTATTAATAATGCGCATGAGATATTTCATGCTAAATTCAGATGTTAATTTATTCTTCTACATTTTCTATATTGATATAACTCGTATCAGTTTATAGACTTTTGTTATATTCATCTGATGATGAACTGAAATATTGGTGATCATCAAATATTACAGAATGTCTAAGTAATGTTATCGTGACCGTCAAGGGTATTACATTAATAAAACATTGTCTTCTAGCCTGGGGGTAAAATATCCTCTGGGGTAATTTAGTAGTTTGTCTGGGCTAATAGAGGGGTGACAAAAATGTTGAAAATTCAGAAAATATAAAAGCACTGCCGTAACTGGTATCAGAATTAATGTTATCTTAATGTTATTATTGTAAGTTGAGAATTAATCATATTATGAGTGAGAAACAAAGAAAATATATCTAGTGATTTAGTTCAGCCATATATATCAATGTTGGCATTTTGGGAAAGGGGTAGCATGCTTAATGTGACATGCTAAATTGGGTAACAAGCTGGAAAAGGTTGGGAATCACTGTCGTAAGAGTCGCCTCTATACTGTGCTCAATAGAGACCTCTGGTGTATGCGCAATTTCATCCACGCAAACCTGTTCACCACATATCTGCTGACAAGCCTCGTTTGGATTACGTCATACTCCATACAAGTATGGAAGCCACACACCAAATCACAAACACAAACACATTCTATAATGTATATTTCTGAGAATAGTACTTTTTATTCAGTGGTTATTGTCGGAATAAGTGAGGTTGAGGTTAAACGTCAAAGGCCTAAGTGGCAGCTGCTACAAGGGAAGAAGCCGAAGCTTATGAGCACACAGGTGTGCCCCGTGCAGCTCGCTGTCACCGCAGAACCAACCCTATCCACGCTATGGCGCCACAAGGACGGAATAAGTATTAGAGAGGACCACCTCCCCAGAATGCATGGCACAACACATGACTGATATCTAGTACCATCATTAACTGCTGGGTGGACAGGGATTGAATCGGCTGTTGGATTATAGCATTCGCCCAAAAAATTATCCACTGCCGGGTTTCGAACCACGAACCTCGTGCTTGTGAGGCGGGTGTGCTACACCACTACACCACGGAGTCCACAAACTAGTTAAAAGTGAACAAGTTTACGAAATAGTTTATTAAAATAAGAATTCGTGAAATTTTATATGCTTGTAGTTTATGAAATAGTTTATCAAAATAGATTTGAAATGGGAACCATCTTGTTGAAATCACACTTGTTGAAATGTTGAAATACGATATCCAGGAGATTTTGTGCTGTTTTGGAACTAAATTTCACTTATTCTAAACTATTATTTATATATTATTTTAAACTTAGTATTATTATTATTATTTGTTTTAATATTATTGTATAATTGACTTGCCTTTTATTACCATTCATTTTATTTTGAAATTCTTGATCAGGTGTTGTGGGTGGACCCGCCGTCCATAATCGTCTGCGCCATTATGTTGGTGCTGCACTTTTGTCACAGCTCCACGTTCTTCTGGATGTTTGTCGAAGGTAAATTTTATAATGAATGAATGGCTTTGGCTCAGTCAGTATTGTTGATATGTTCATTATGGAAGTTTTAATGAAGAAAACAATGGATGCATAAGCTAAATGTGAAATTCATTTCCTAATCCTAATGAAGCAAATATTGTTCTCCATAAATTACTATCACTAATTTTCAATATAATAAAAATTAATTGACAAATCCTACATCTGATATTAAATCTCAATGTACTGAATAATAAAGAAATTATTTACTTACTCTGATTTTACCAGGCCATTTTCTCTATTGTCTTGTGGCGAGAACGTTTCGCTCCAACACTGAATTACGTCATCGAGCCTATCTCATCATTGGATGGGGTGAGTTCTGATATCTCATTTCGTGGATTTATGCAGAGGCTCGGGGGGGATGACAGCCATCATGCATTAGTGTTCAAA
Source organism: Sacculina carcini (assembly GCA_916048095.2). NCBI lineage: Eukaryota > Metazoa > Arthropoda > Thecostraca > Sacculinidae > Sacculina > Sacculina carcini. The sequence goes on from OU696572.1 coordinate 9,775,940, forward strand.
AGTGACTCAGTTGGTTAATTGCATGAGACCCTCAACCATTTTAAGCCTAGTCAATTACAACACACAAACACACACACACACATAACTCAATGAAAAGTATATTGCATATAATTGCATATATACACATATTTGTGTAATGTTACCTTTTTCCTATGCTCATTTTGATGACAATATATCAAATGAACTGAACTCAGCAGAATTCTCGGGAGTGTAATTGAATATGCATACCCCAGCCAATTTGTCGGGGGTATATATACCCCACATACCCCAGGATCTACACCCATGATGTGTGACAGTGGAATGAAAGATATTTAAACGCCAACATACCCATGTACACTAGCAAATAATTCAATACGCAAAAATAGGGGTGTAAAAAAATTATCGACGAAAATTTCTTTCGAACGGTTATACGTCACAAACCGCACTTTTAAAAACTTTAAATATAAGTTTCAATATTTTCTTCATATAAATATTTCATACTAATACTTACAAATATAAATACTTATACTTATAAATACATATAAGCACTTCATATAAATTCATGTCAATATTTTCTTTATATAAATACATGTTCATAACGTTAGAATGAGAGGTAGCTTGGCAAGAATGGGGTGACAACAACAACAACAACAACAAAACATGTATTTCATATAGCGCTCAAATTATCATAGGCGCGAGGAACGGCTAGCTATAAAATGTATACAATGTGGAATAAACAAAACAGTATCGCATAAACAAAAATATAAGCAGCGATATACTATGAAGGAACAATTGAAAATAACTATGGATGAAAAAAAAAAAAATAAAAAAAAAAAAAAATAAAAATAAAAATCAAACAGTTATTCACACAATATAATTATTCATCAGAGGAGACACCGAGAAGATATGTACAAAGAGAAGTGGAAAAAGACCTGTAAGAGAGAGAAGATCGAATTTTAAGAGGAAGTTCATTGAACAAACGAGGTCCAGAGAAAAAAAGAGATTTCGAAGACCAGGTGGAGTCGTTGAGAGCACGGGGACAGAAGAGACTACGTGATAGTGAGCGGCCCGGACGATCAGAAACAGTAAGAAGAGAACGGAGATAAGGAGGAGCAGAGTCGGAGTGGATGATCTTGAAGATGATGCAGCAAACCTTGTGATGGATTCGCTGCCGTGCAGGAAGCCATCCAAGTTGGCGGATGAATTTCGAGGTGGGAGTTCTCGGTGGAAGAAGAAAAACAAAACGGCAAGATTGGTTTATAATTTTCTGAAGCGAGCGTATATTTTTACAAGAAACATGAAGATAAAGAGAGTTACAATAGTCTAACCTGGAGAAAATTAAGGACTGTACAAGTGTGATTGCTGTAGCATTATCAAGGAATCGACGGATAGGATAAAGTTGGCGGAGAATAAGACGACAGGAGCGAGTCACACGTGATATGTTAATTGAGAAAGAGAGATTGTGATCAAAATGTACACCAAGATCACGAACACACTGAGATAGGGGTAATGGAATTATTGGAGGAGATAATTTGGGAGGATGAAACACAATATATTCAGACTTGGAATGGTTCAAAAGTAGATGGCGTGATGAAGCCCAGGATGTAATATTATTCAAAACCGCAGAAATGCAATTTTCTGAAAATTTTGAGATAGGAAAGTACAGCTGTAGATCATCCGCATAAATGTGGTAAGAAATAGGAAAACGATGAAGAATTGGACAGAGAGAAGACATATACAAATTGAACAATAACGGACCCAATATTGATCCCTGAGGTACGCCACTGGAAAGTTTTACAGAACTCGAAAAAGTGGAATTAGAGCGAACAGAATAAGAACGATTAGAAAAGTATGACTTCATCAATGAAAGAGCCGTAGAAGAGAGTCCAATAGCGGCAAGGTCGTCACACAAAATTGCATGATCGACGAGGTCAAATGCCGAAGAGAGATCCAGCAGAACAAGCAGAACAGAGTCACCAGAGGCAAAATGATTGAAGATATCGTTCAATAGGTGCAAAAGGAGAGATTCAGTGGAACGATTAGATACAAAGCCAGATTGAAAAGGATCGAGAACGGTGTTTATCAAAGGTGATAATTGCTCGTGTATGGCCGACTCCAGCAGCTTGGCAGTGAAGCTCAGAACGGAAACAGGGCGGTAATTACCAGGACAGTTAGGGTCAAGAGTGGGTTTTTTCAGTATTGGTGTGACAATAGCAGATTTATCAGCAAAAAATAAACCATGTAGAAAAGAAGAATTGATGAGATGGGAAAAAATGGGGGAAAGGAGGTGAATGGAGTCAGACAAAGCAGAGAAATTAATCGGATCGAGAGGACAACGAGAAATTTTAAGTTTTTTAATAAGGCGAGAAGTATGAGCTACCGAGATATGGGAGAAACTAGACAGAGTGGAGGATGAAGTAGTATGAATGAGAACTGTAGTGGTTGTAGGAAGTAGGGCACGAACCGAATTTAGTTTTTGAGGGAAGAATTGAGCAAAAGTAGAAGCCGAAATAGGATTGGGAGAGGAGCTGCCAACTGTCAACTGTTTTAGAGTGGACCACTGACGCGAAGGAGAACGAGCACAGTCTGCAAGGCGTGACTTATAAAAATCGGCTTTGGCCGTGGTCAGTGTAGAAAGAAACGAATGTCGAGCAGAGCAAAAAGAGTCCCAGTCACTAGGCGACCGAGAGCGACGCCACCTACGCTCAAGACGGCGGGACGAAGTTCGCATATGAACTAAGTCCGACGAAAGCCACGGAGGGGGACGGGTTTGTGAGCGAACACGACGAGTGATCAGTGGAAATAATCGTTCATTGATCTCACTGAGAGAAGATGACAGAAAATCAAACACAAATTTGGGATGAAAGCCGTGGTAGGTAATGGGAGGCAAAAGAGAGGAGATCAAAGATTGAAAAATGATAGGACAGAACGACCTGTAATCACGTGCGGAAAAGATGTAGGGCCCCTTGAATGGTGCGGGAGGAGAATAGTATAATTGGCAAGAAAGGAGAGAATGATCGGAAAAAGTATTGTCGGGAGGAAATGTGAGTGTATCATAAAGACGAAACTTGCTCAAAGTCGAAGGGTAAATGATAATGTCGAGAACATGGCCAGCTGTGTGAGTAGGAGTGGAATTTGATATCACCAAGTTATGAGAATTAAGAAGTGAAAGAAAATCGGACGCAAAAGGATTAGCCAGAGGATTGTCGAGCCAGAAATTAAAGTCGCCGACAATTATGAAGTTATCCAAAAAGAATTGAGAGAATTTAAATATAAGAGAATCAAACTCGTCAAGAAACATGGGTGTAGTACCAGGGTGATTTGGGCGATATACAATTAAAATTCCCAATTTTGGCATGGAGGGTAAAGATAAAGATAGCGGCAAGAATTCAAAAGCTTGTGAAGTAAATTGAGCGACAGCAATTATAGAAAATGAAAGAGTTGACTTATATACTATACTTAAACCGCCACCGGAGGATTTGACAGACCCGGAAGAAGAGCGAGGAGCATGCAGTACGCTGTAAGTAGCAGGGAGATTAGCTGAGAAAGAACCGAAATCAGTATCCAGGAGCCATGTTTCGACCAGGCATAGAAAAGCAAAGTTATGAGACAGTAAAAGCTCGGAGATATATGGACACTTATTCCTAGCCGAGCGTATGTTGAGTAAGCCCAGCAGGCTGTTGTGCGAATAATCAGGATCAGCAGACTTGCAGAACAGTTGCACAGGAAAACCATTTGTAGAAGATAACGGTGTGGTGGGAATATCAGCTGAAGACATTAGTCATTGGTCACATGACGAACGCAGTGGAGATACGTAAACGGACTGATCAACGCTACATTGCTCAGCTAACAGCGTCCGACTACGCAGGGCGTTTCGGACAGCGACGAGTGAGGGACACTGGGGCGAGAACGATGAGTGATCATGCGGACGATTAGACTGACGACAGTTGACACAGCACACTGAGGACTTATCTGGACAGTCCTTTGACAGATGAGACCCCGCGCAAATGCCACAACACGTATGATTTCTTGGGGAGCAGCGGGATGACGTGTGTCCAAGACGAGCACAGCGGTGACATCGTGCCACCCAGAAGCGGTCATACACAGGGCATGACGTCAGATCGACGAATAGACGATCACCAGCCCTCTTGATGGACTGGCGGACCGCCGGCGACACTGATAGAACTCCGAGACCAGCACCAGCGCGCGTCTTTGAAATGAAGAGTACCTTCAAGTCCGCTGGCGAGGCATCAGCTAAAACCGAATTTTTCAGCCGAATAGATGTTGCAAGACTCTCCGGCGTCGAGTCAAGTGGGATATTGACCACTGTGACTTTCGGCTGCAGCATAGGAGCAGGGATAGCGACCTTCACGTCATGCATGTTATTGCGAACAGATGGTGAACGACTAGCAATAATAATAGAACAATAATAAGCGATAATCCACCGGGGTTGGCTCCTGTTGCATTCGTTCGGTGATTGAATATAAAAAAACATATAAAAAATTAATTAGATGCATAGGATAGAATAACTAGCACAGAATAAACAATCAACAAACAAACAAATAAACACACATAAATAAAAAACAATATCAAATAGTTTTCAAAAATGAATACATTATATGTACATATTAAATAAAAATACATAAAAAATGGAAAACACTTGACACAAACGACACGCCCAACAAATCGTGATAATATTTTCACTGGAAAATTTGTAAAAAAATCGAACCAATTTCAACGGGCTTATTCTTCAACGCTGTGTGTGTGTGTGTGTGTGTGTTTGTGTGTGTGTGTGTGTGTGTGTGTGTGTGTGTGTTATTAAGGATGTCCATTCTTGGTGGTCGGCATGTGGGCAGTGTTAAAAACTGAATGGCTGTCACGCTTGGCCGATGTGCTATTCTCAATTGAAGCCGACAAACTCAACAACAAGTCAGAAACAGTGAGTATGTATGTTTGTGTGTGTGTGCATGTCTATCTGTGTGTGGTGTTTTCATATTTCTAAAAATATCTAACAAATAAATTTATCATGTAATCAATTTCAATACCAAATTACGCTCGAAATTCAAATGACCGCCAAACAAAAGCACGCATAGAATGAATGACAACTCTTGAACACATCCTGCTTGTGTGTGTGTGTGTGTGTGTGTGCGTGTGTGTGTGTGCTGCGCATTCAAACTGTATGTGTCTGCGTGTATGTTTGTGTTATTTTGCGTGTATGTGCCTGTGTGTAACTGTGTGCATTTCTGGCTCGTGCTATTGTCCGTGTCTATGTCTCCCTCCTTCTGTATGTGTGTGTATGTGTGTGTGTATGTGTATGACTCTTCTGCTTTTTGACACATACTTGATATATACCAAACAAACATACATAAACATGAACATAAACAAGCATTAAGAACAAACAGCAGCAGCATTGCCGCGTACCACCGCCAGACTCACACGCTGTCGGAGCCAGGCGGTCTCCCGTGCCTCGCCCGATCGTTCCCTCAGCCGACGACCGAGCGCAGTCAGCAGCTCGAAGAATGCGGCCCCAAGAACTCCTGTCGTTTCTACAGCGAGAGGGACGAATTCGTACTGACGGCTGAGAGCGGCGTATTTTCTGCGTTTGCGCTCCTCGGCCGCTTGAGCGGCAGCTCCCGGACTCAAAGCACACTCAACCAGATGTGACCTGCCGAATGTGTTGCTGCACGTCGCATCCCAGCACAGCATCCGACCTCTCCTGAAAGGGAAGCAGGTAATGCCATCTGGACGTCTCCCATCGCCTCGGTCCAGTCCTCGGGGTTCCAGGACGGCTACAAGTCACGCAGATGCCAAACTCCGAAAAACCAAATCATTCAGGGCGCGGTGGCGTGGCAAACGACCAGGATCACGGTGACAAGACAGGCTGTGGTGTCCAAATTTTTCGGTCATGACGCTGCATCGGCACCTGTCGGTCATGACGCCGCGCACCGATGCCCCCCAGGCGTACGGATAGTGACGCCTGGATCCACATCGCTTCACTTAGCTGCACGTTTCAACTGCGGGACATTGTGGCACGTAACAACTCATCAATTTCTGATAGTTCATCTTCTACCGAGTAGACGGGTGCAGCTCTCAACAAGTGTCCCGTGGTACAGACACATATCGAGCCAAAAAGAACAGTGCCGCATGACTGCCAATATCAACTGTTGAATTAATCAGCAGCTGCGTCGTTGTCTTGATGGTTGCAAGGGCTTCGCTGATGCCGCCATCCTGAATGGGCGCACAGAGCAGTGTCATAAGTGGCAGCGGGATTGACTTGGCGGCACGGAGCAGATTTACCGTCTCAGTATATGCGTTACTTGTAGTGTCAGAGTCTACACTGCCGTTTTCGTTGCAATGATAAAACTCCTTCAACGAGATGTTGGTTGGTGGTAGTTGGTGCCAGGCAGATGCGTTCGCACTTTGTCTGATTAAGCTCTAATCCAATGACACGGAGAGCCGGTATGAGACGAGCTACGTCGGCAGCGACAACATCGGCTGGTCCCCCGAGTGTTGTGTCATCCAGGTACCACAGGTTGAGTGATGTCTTCACCATCCTTGCCACAGGGTCGATAGCGGGAGCAAACAAGAGAGGGCCTAGAGGATCGCCTTGCTGTACTCCACGAGAAGACCAGGTCTTGGTCGAGCCAAGATAGCGTGGCATCGGTTGGGAGTATGTCTGGACGACGAGCGGCGCAGCTACGGGAAAACACTTGCAAACCGCATCCAGGACCGCCGCCCTCGTCACCGTTATAAATGCGTTGGTGATATCCAGTTTTACGATGACGTGGTCCTCACGCCTAGAATGTGCTTCGACAAATTCTCGCGTGGTGTGGACGGCCGCTTCACATCCGAGTGGTGTGCCAACGCCAAGCTATACTGGACGAAACTGCGCGCCAGCTTCGTTTGACAGTCGTCTCGCGACCAGTTTGCTCGCCAGCCGGCGGTAAGTGCTTCGTACGTCGATGGGTTGCAGGCCGTTGTTCTTATTTCGTAGGGCAATCAGCCTCGCGCCGTGAAAAGCAGACCTGGCGAAGTCGGGGATGTTACCAGCTATGGCGCAACTACATAATTTGGTCAGCGCCGTGAGCCGCTGCCGACCCGCCTCCGCTGTCTTCATAGATAACATCTGGCGCAGGTGGAGTGGTCGGATACCGTCAAGACCAGCAGAAGAACCGGTAGGGAACCCATAGTTGGCCTGCATGACGTCGTCTTCACTCACGGTTAGGCCAGGATGACCATCCGTTGTGAAAGTAAGGTTTTCGTCCTCGGGGGCTGGCAGGTGCTTGGCTTGACGAGATGGAGCCACTTCTGAACTTGAGGATGCGACGCTGTCGGTGGTGGTGAGGAGACGAAGTATGACTCGAATGTCGCCATCTGCACACTTGCTTCTTACCCGACGAGCCAGTGCGTCTTTGAAGTCCGGTCGGTATGTAGAGATCCCGGTTCCGGTTGTCTCGTCAATTGTAGCTACGGCTGTGGCCAGTGGGCCGGTGTATGCGTAGGGCAAGAGACGCCACCATGAACTCAATGAGCGCTCCTGCAGAGCCGTGTTAATAGCGGGGGCTATATCAATAGCCATACGGTGTTGAAGGTTGCGCGGAACGTGCTGTCGAACGTGCCTGATAAGTCGCAGCTCGGCCATGGCAGCAACCAAGTCCGCAGGTGTCTCAGTATCGGCAGTTGTTGTCTCTCCATCTACGGCGTCTTCTAGAGCATCATCCTGAAGACAGCCTTCACAGTGCCACAGAGACAGCTCGTTAGCCTGGGCGCGTGTCAGTACTAGTGATGCAAAAAAAAACGTTTTTTTTTGTTGCGTTTTTTTTTGCAAAAAAAACATGTTTTTTTTAGTTTTTTTTTGTTTTTTGTTGTTTTTTTTAGAATTAGCCCCAATTGTCATCGGATGTTAGATTTTAGTACATAGAAATGAGTTCAATTGATGTTTTGTACATCTTTACGTGTCTTATTTCAAAGAAAATTTGATAATAGTATAAAAAACAAGAATATTTATCAATAAATACCTCAGGAGACTGTTTGAAAGTGCATCCGGGTCCGGTGGTTAAGTTTTTTCATTGAGAAAACCCATGTTTTTGAAGATGGTTTTAATTATGTGGATATTTGAAATAATTTGTCAGCATAACAAAACAAATCCATTGAATAATCATGTTTTTTTTAAAAGAAACCATGTTTTTATGAAAAAATGCAATGATGTTTTTCAAACTGGTTTTAAATTCGTTTTATTAATGTACAGGTCCAGAAAATGTTGGCAGCAGAACAAGACAAGCTAATTGGTTGGTCAAGTGTTTTTTTTGACAAACGTTCATTTAAACTAACGCTTTTTTAATGAAACAATGTTTTCTAAAACAGTATCTATGTAAGATAGATTTGATTGATGTACGTTCAAATAACATTTGTATAGCAAGTAGCCTGCTGGTACGTATGAGCGGCTGGTTAAACCACTTAATTTAAACTGTTCTTTTAAACCATGGTTTTTTTCAAAATATATTTTTTGGAAAAACTGTTTCCGTAGATGTAGAGAATGCGAAAAAAATTGGCGGCAGATCAAGGAAAGTTTAACCAAATTAACTGTTTTTTTATTAGTAACCTGTTTTTAGAACTGGTTTTATGGATGATGGTTTCTTTGATGTAGTTATTTGTGTTCAAATACTTTTTTGTACATCAAATATATTTCCTCAGTTGTTTTTTTCCTACACGAAAATATTGTCCGTTTTTCTGGTCCGTTGCCACTGCGACCCGCTTTTATTCGTAGTCTCATTAGGGACACTAAGTTTGTGTGCATATTCGTAGTATTTGTGTAAATATTTGCAGTGTTTGTACTCTTATATTTGCAAATAATTCATCTGCTGAATGAAATGATGAAACTTATTATAACCAACGTAGTTAATTTCTGGCAGTAAAAAGTTAATGTGTAAAAAATAAAAATAAATTATGCCACCTCTTGTTTTTTTAAAACAGTTTCAGATTTTAGCATAAAAAACGGTTCTCAAACCCCGCTTTCTTACACAATGATTAACTCAATAATTGAATGCAAAACTGTACTGTACATAGAAGTGCCGCACAGTACCGTGCAAACAATGATATTAAGTCTTTCAGACACATTATAACAATTATATTGTGCATATTTAATGATAATTCAATTTGATAGGGACACTAATAGCATGAATAACCCATGTGTTGATAAAAATAATTCATTTAACATCCAAAATATATCATTTCCATAATTTGAATTCTTTGCATGACTCTTCAAAAAAACCCAAAAAGAACGTGTTTTTTTTTGTCGTGGTTTTTTTTGGCCAAAAAAACGTTTTTTTTTAAAAAAACCGTCGGTTTTTTTTAAGGTCGCATCTCTAGTCAGTACCACGCAGGTTAGGTGGGAATGCAGCTGACACCGGTCACACATGATGGTCCGCTTCCTCCGGTTATAAAAATCACAAAAATTACAGGTTGGCGAATTGTCGCATCGGTGGACTTGTATGGCTGGCTGGGATTCATCGTCATTAGATGATGCTTAATTCACACCAAAACCAGCCTGCATACCGACGGCAAAACATCGTTGCAGACGGCATGATGCGCAGGAGCGGACACAAGCTGTCAAGGTGCAACGCTCTGCAAGCCTGTAGGTGGCGGTGCTGCGGTCATCGTAAAGATGCCGGAGGAAGGAATCGGCGCCGTGACGCTGTCTGGTGTCGCGCGTGTCGCCACAAACGAGTCACTCACTTTCGCCTGTTGGCATCACCACGGTGTCCCGCGTGCACTGCTTGTATTCTTTTTTTCACTCTTCTGCTTGTAGGCGCTTGTGTGTGTGTGCGCTTTTGAGACCTTAGGGTGAAAAGCGCGTTTTAAATGTCTGAATGTAATGTAATAATGTAATATGTGGGTGTGCGTGTGTGTGTGTGTAATCACTAGTTGTTGTGTACAGGAGATGAGCAGGGCTCAAACTGTCCTGTCTCCAAACCCACTATTTTCTAATCTACGCTTAAATTGTCCAATACTACTTGATTCCACTACATCCTTTTCTAGACTATTCCAAACGTCGATAAACCTATTTGGGAAACTATATTTTTCTATCCCTAACCACTCTGGTCGGCCTAAGGCATTTATTATGTCCCCTTCGATCTCTCTCACTCCAAACTGCCCATCCTTTTCTATCCAGTTTGTCTTTGCCAATGCTATGCATAAAAACGTTTATTAAATCACCCCTTAATCTTCTCATCGCTAATGTAGGTAACCCAACTCTCTCTAGCCTCTCCTCATAAGTTAATGCCCTCAATTTTGCTACTCGTTGTACTTTCTCTATTCTTACTATATTATTTTTCTTGTACGGAGCCCATATTACTACAACGTACTCTAATGGTGGCCTAATAATACTCATCATCGATTTCCTTATCATCTCTTCATCCAAGTGATTAAATGAAGCTCTAACATTCTATATTGTTCTGAAGGCCGCATTAACTATTATTTAATATGCCTCTCCGGCGACTCCTCTCTGTGTGTATGTGTATGTGTGTGTGTGTGTGTGTGAGTGTGGTTTTGCGTGGTAGCATTGTCCGTGGCTGCGAAGTGGTGTGGTTGACTGGGTGTACATTGCTCCGAGCATATTTGTACTGGCTATCAACGTTGTGTTTCTGGTGCGAATTATGTGGGTCAGTGGGTCACACACACACACACACCCACACATACACACATACACACACACTTCCCTCAGCATTTTCAGAAGAAAAAAACATATATAAATAAGAGCATATTATAGCACAATTTACAAATTAATAAAGCCTATAATTTACAATTTAATTTAGTAAATAATTGCATATAATTTGTATGGCCGCTTATTAATAAAGCCCTGGCTTCTAATTCGCCCCAGCTTCTAGTTAAAGTTACACTTTAAATTAAGCTGAATTCAAATACCAATTATATACCATTAGCGGATGCAATATTTATGAAAATTCTAAATACATCATTTATATAAATTTTAGTCGTATAAAACCCCGACCTTATGCTTGGCGTGTCAACACGATGTGCAACATTGCAGAATTGAGTTTGCAAATGCAACGAGAGCTTAATCTAAATGTTCGCGAAAGTCAATTAGACTGTGCTCTCAAGTTATTTCGGCCAAAATGTGACTGTCACATTTGGACATCTCATTTGGTCATCATTCGAGTGGTAAAGTTGGTTACGCTAAGCAACTCCATCAAACCACCTTTCACACACACACATGCACTTATATGCAGAAATTACATTTAGTTTAGGTGCAAATGTGAGCGAATTTGACTGTGCGTTTGTCGCCAATTGGTCTGTCAAAAGCATGACCAACAAATCAACCATTTTTATTGGTAAAAATCACAAACATCACTCTCCACATGTTAGCTAGCCAAAGCAAGGAAAACATTGTCAGTCTAAGCAAGAAAACTAATTTGTAATTTGTCCATTGAGCAAAACAGGGACGTTTCCAATTAAGTCTTCGCTTCAAACAGAAACAGTGCAATTCGGTTGTGCTCAGAAATGCAATAAACCTTGCATCCAAATGGTTGCCGCACACACACACACACACACACATACACACACACACACTCACACACACACACACACACACACACACACACACACACACACACACACACACACATACACACACACATACACACAAGCACATACACACACAGAGAATAGTATTTCCTTCCCCCATAAATATTCCAATACAATTTCCTTGGGAACATACGAAAACAAATTAATGGATCACATTTATTTTTTGTTAATTCTTGATACTTATTGAGGATTGTGGGCGGAGTGACATTTTTGAGTGTTATCGGATAAATTGTTTATCGCAAATAATATATTATTTATTTTTCGAAATCTCTTTCTCTCTACATTTTTTGGGCGCTTCCGGTACATGGGGCCACCGCAGGGTAAGAGTGCTTCCACTCTACCCATACTACTGAATTTGCCACTGTAATTTATAATAATTAATCAAAGGAAGCGGACAATTCACAACATTTTCCCGGTATATACAGGTACAGGTATATATAGCTCAAAGTGAGCTTGTACAATTCTGGCAAACATAACATCTCGTGTGTGTGTGTGTGTGTGTGTGTGTGCGTGTGTTGATGTATAATTCCTAGTCTAATGACCGCAACATACACAGAAGCAATACAATGAAAAGAAGCATGATAGGGTATCAGTATCCAATTGTCGTTCAACTTTCCTAGAACCACAGCATTGGTAGCTTTTTCAACTCACTGATTCCCTACTGCTTAATGAGCCAACCCCTCATTTTGCGACACAACAGCGCTGGGAAATCGCAGTCAATTCCAGTTTTGGTTCAAGATCGAGGAATGAATCAGTGTACCCCAGTCCCTTATTGTAATATTATGTAGTCAGCGTTCGAGTGTAGCTCTTCATGCTTCGCCAAGCCCCCTCAACTTTTTCCTTAACCCCCACAACTTTTTCCTTAGCCCCCCCCCATCGGAATCCTGATGCCGCCACTTGTGTGAGATGTCACTACATGAACAAACTTAAATAGATTGAATGCTCATTAAGTGACAATAATTACACCAATCATATGTAGAGAAAATACAAGACGCAATAATTATCGAGCAAACACACATTGAAAGATTAAACTCGAATGAATTCCATCATGCCATAGCTACAGACAAGGGCGTAGATTTGTGTCGAGGCTCGGGGGGATGACAGCCATCATGCATTAGTGTTCAAAGTTGACTCAGTTGGTCAATTGCATGAGACCCTCAACTATTTTCGACCTATTCAATTACAATACACACACGCCTACCTCAATGAAAGTATATTTACATAAAGTATGTCTTTTCACATATTCAATTTTTTTACATTTTTCGTGAATTTCTTACATGTTGATGATAATATACCCAATGAACTGAACTCAACAGAATTCTCGGGAGGTATAATTACATATTCATACCCCACAGCTAATTTGTCGGGGGTATATATACCCATACCCCCCAGGATCTACGCCCATGACTACAAAAACAAAGCAGAACACGATTACATGTGTGTGTGTGGAAGTGTCTCAGTGTGTATGTGTGTCAGTGGGTGTATATGTGTGTCAATGTGTGTGTGTGTATGTGTCAGTGTGTGTGTGTATTTGTGTCAGTGTGTATGTGTGTCAATGTGTGTGTGTGGCTTACATTTACATGTACACATATAAATTCTGTACACACACAAGCGTGGGCAATATGTACATGTAGTACACACACACACACACACACACACACACACACACACACACACACACACACACACACACACACACACACACACACACACACACACACACACACACACACACACACACACATTGGCACACGTACATACCGACCACATATAAAACACATACGATATAACAGCCTCGTATAAAACAAGACCACATATAAAACACTACTCATATACAATAACGCAAAACATTCCCGTACCATACCTAACACAATCTGTCATACATATACATACACACATTACCATACATACGTATACACATGAAACAATACACAGATATGCATATAAGCACGCGAAAACACACTCTCGCAATCCACCGTGGCATCGATAATTATCGATGATTATCGGTAATTATCCGGCGATTTTGCGGGTCAGATTCTGGTGACCAAGCTGCGCTCGTCAGTCAGCTACGAAACCAACCAGTCCAAGAAGGCCGCCAAGGCTCTGTTGGTGCTGTTGCCCATGCTAGGAGGAACATATGTGCTCATCATCACACGACCAACGGACGGCCTGTGGGCCAGCGTGTTCGCCTATGTGCAAGCGGCACTGATTAGTACACAGGTGAGACAGGTATACGGCAGTGGCGGCGCCAGGAGGGGGTTAAGGTCCCCAACGCAAAAAATCTGCCAAACCCCCCGAAAATCGTGACCAGGAGCATTTTGAGTGTGGTTCCTCATGTTTCGACAAGATGTCGTGTATAATTTCTTCGACCCCCCGCCGGAATAATCCTGGCGCCGCCGCTGCTACACGAGCACACACACACACACACACACACACACACACACACACACACACACACACACACACACACAAGACATTCAAGAAAGATAAAAGGACTTTCGCAAAACAATGCAGGAAAAGCAAAATTTTTCATAGACAAATAAATAGAAATCCGACTCTCCAAAAATAAAACACCCAGATGGAGGATTTGATCGGCCAAATTAAATAGTCAAAGCGTTCGAACTATCAGCAAACTGGGATTACTGTAGTGGTTTTCAACCTTTTTCAGCTTGCTACACAATTCAGCACGCCACATTGAGCATGTTAGGCCTGGCACAAAATACTGTCAACATTGATATATATGGCTAAGCTGAAAGACTAGAAATGATTTCTTTTATTTATTGTATAAGTGTATTTTGTATCTCAGATGACTTACCAAAGATGTCAAGAGCTTCAGTAAGATGGTTCTAGTTGCATATTTGAAGCTAGCTGAGGAATTCTTGTCTTCGTGGTTACCCCCGAAAAATTGCCAAATTACCCTCGCGGGGGAGGTAAATTATCCCCAAATTGGAAACCAATGGATTACTGAAATGTCTGCTCTTGACACAGTACACATCACACGAGTGAATGTTGTTCAAGTGTGTGTGTGTGTGTGTGTGTGTGTGTGTGTGTGTGTGTGTGTGTGTGTGTGTGTGTATTGAATCGCTTCAATACTGAGCTAATGTGGTGAAGTTTTCATTAGCAAACTTGTGATGTTCTGTTGCTGATTGCCAATATTTTGCAACCTAGCAAAACTTGTGCACATGGCCAAGACTCGTCGAACGTTTTCTCCATCCATCAACCCAGTCGACCTTTTCCGAAAAAATCAACCGGAAAAAAAAACAATTAAACGCTAATTGCAAGTACTTGAAACGGACGCCAGCCTGTTGAAATCATGCAACATACGAGTTTCAGACTGCAGATTTCCAACAAGAAATTGTACACATTGATAGATAGAAACAAGATAAATAGAATCAAGACCAGATGATAAAGAACAAGAACATTAAAAAAGTAAGTACATTAAAATAAGAGGTATATACTTTAATAATATTATTATTATCGAAATATATGAACAAGAGAAATGGGAACGCTATATACTGCATAGCTGCAATCCCATATCATCTTGACCATCAACAAACACACAGAGAGGAAAGCAAATACCTTGAAAGGAATGAAAAATAAACTGAAAGTAAACAAAGACGAAACAAACACGGAATATGCAATGAAATGAATAACGTTGGAAAGAAAGAAGTAGATTCAATTTTGTGTATTAATTGTGGCAAAATACATGAATGAATGAATACACGTGTGGCGTTCTCACGTTTACCGGTGATAGCTGTGTCTGTACCTGTGTGTCCCGAGCAGGGCCTGACTGTGGCGTTGGTGCACTGTTTCTTCAACGAGGAAATACGAAAGTCTCTGTGTCAACATTATCGTCGCTGGACTGATGTGAGACAAACACAACGCACCGCATCCAGAATGACCTCCAGGTATTTTCCACACTCCATCATCCCACCTCATCTCATGTGCATACCGTAAAACCTCAATTTATATATATATGGAATTTCCTTGTCTGATTGCCAAATGAATAGATAAACATATAAATAAACAGCAGGCCTGTCTCAGTCATGTATAAATAACTTGTGTTTGTCAACAGAAGAACTGTCACGATAGAACTGCGCAGTATCAACGCTGAACGGGATGTTTATGCGTGAAAATCGAACAGAGAGCGAGCAGCAACTCAATCAAAGACAGTTGAAAAAGCTCGCAGAAAACGACTACAAACGCCGCCTCACACACACACACACACACACAGGCACGTATGTACGAGTTGAACTTATTTATGTGAGCTATTGAATGAGTATTGGCAGATGGAATGACAGTGTATAGTGAAATGCTGAAATACTGGCGCTTTGATGTGACACAAGTTTGCCAATCAAGTACATAGCATTGGGTAATATCCAGTATCGGTCAGCGCCAACGCAACGGCGCCACTCTCCCATGAGCGCCGACAGGAAAGCTAGACTGGGAGGACAAGAGATAGAAAAAGGGTTGAAAGGAAAAAGTGAACTTAAATATGGTGACATAGTGAAAATATCGCCAAACTTAAGTGGGCTGATTGGGCTAGCAAAATTGATAGGAAATTTAGCTCCCCCGTAAATATGTTCTGACAACGCCACTGCGCTTCAAGTTGACGCACAAAACGAGCAGAATATGGCGCATGAAAGTGCGAGCGGCGAAAAAAGCACAGAATTCGCCGCAAAAAAGACGATGACTCATTTACTAAATTCTGAATGACTCATCAAATGAAACATGTGCGGAACAGTGGCGGATCTAGAGGGGTGTCAACTTTTGAGGTGGCCAAATGGATCAAAATATGTCAGTGTATTCGGATCTGTCTTAAAATTTCTCATCAGCTTTAATTCATTCCTTCAGAACACAAACAAACAACTGTTTCCCAGAAAAATATATTATTTGATAGATTTTCAGCTTGAGATAATCTAAAAGATTTAGACAGATGGTGTACAATTGTTCCCTAGCAAGTTTTAAATCAGAAATGTCCATACAACTATCTATTACATTTAGGATAGAATGTTCTGTGAGCATACGCAAATGTAAACAACGAACGATTTTTCAACACTTGTGACGCATTGTTCCTAAATTAGTCAATTTCAAACGAATATTTTGCGTTTGAAAAAAAACATTGTTATAGTTGATATATTCTCGTAAAATAGCTTTACGATTTGCTGACAATGTACATAATTGAGATTGTATGAATGTTCAATCAGAAAATAGTTCTCAAATGACAAAAGTGGACGTGTTGTGTTGTCAAGTGTCTTAATTATATCTCAATGTTTTTGTGTGTGCAAAAATACACACTTTAAACAAAAAACAATCTACTAATGTATTCTTCTGATCTACTAATGTATATCTGCCAATTGGTACATATTTAATACGTGTTATTTGTAGACAAAACTTTCAAAAATAAATGTCTCCCGTTGACACCCCTACGACAGTGGAAATTAAAATAATATTTACATTCATTACATTAGAGTACATTTCATTAACTACATTTATTATAGTACATTACAATACATGACATTTATTACATTATTTACATTAACTACATTGGATTTTATTTTATTTTACATTCTTGCATTAGCGAATAACATAGATGGCATTGACACAATGACCACAAAGCACAGACAACACATTCAAATGGAAAAAATAAGATATTTACAAACACAAAATTTCGACGCAACATCTATCGATAAATACGGTGATGTTCCGAATCATTACAGAAGCACAAATCCCACAGTTGGGTGATTTTACATGGGCGTAAGTCCTGGGGGGTGTGGGGTATAGATACCCCAAAAATTGGCTGTGGGGTATGTATATGTAATTATACTCGCCGAGAATTCTGCTGAGTTCAGTTCATATTGGGTAAGTAGTCATCAAAATCAACATAGGGTAAAAAGTAACAATACACTACAAGTGTGTGTATGCAACTATATGTAACATACTTTTTATTGAGGCATGTATGTCGTAATTGACTAGACATAAAATGATTCAGGGTCTCATGCAATTGACCAACTGAACCCACTTTGAACACTGATGTATTATGGCTGTCATCCCCCCGAACGTCGACACAAATATATGCCCTTGCTTTCAAATATGTTAAAAGAAAAAAGGCCTCAAGTGATAGCTATTACATGGGAATAAGCCGAAGCTTATGAACACACAGGTGTGTCCCGTGCAGCTCGCTACCACCGCAGAACCAACCCTCTCCACGCTATGGCGCCACAAGGACAAAATACGAATTAGAGAGGGCCACCTCCCCAGAATGCATGACACAACACATGACTGATATCTGGTACCATCATTTACTGCTGGGTGGACAGGGGCTGTTTGATTATAATGGGAGGCCATGGGAGGCGGGTGTGCTACAATTACACCACGAATTCTTCTGTTTCTATAACTCGGCGTTAACAAAACTCTGGTTACGTTTATTCTCGTTAATAATGGCTGTTAAGTAAAATTTGTTTCCACACATGCTAAGTTTATTCTAGTATTATTGACCCCGCGCCTGTCGAACCCACACACACGTTTGATCCGTAAAAACACGTCCGAGCGCGACAATCACAAAATAGTGTATTTCAAGCGACAAATCGCCGGCGGCACTAACACTGTGAAAATCAATGGCGATACCAAGAGTGTCATCACTCGAAAAACACCAAGGATGACAGAAATTTTTCTAATCGAAGACTTTCGATAAAACCCCATCAAACTATCTAACTCAATAAAAATTTGTTTCCCCACATGCTAAGTTTATTCTAGTATTATTAACCCTCCCTGGTGGAACGCCTTGGTACCGCCACTGACGGTTGAAATTTAGCCAACAAAAACTACAAATTTACACTGAAAAAAACGAGCAACAATCAATACACACAATTATTGTGTCCATGAAATGACATCGGAAAGAGAATTTGTTTGTGTTTGAAAACCCGTATATGGCAAAATGTAATGCGGGTTCGTAGTACAAAAAAACATTTCGCGCGCGCAAATAATCTACGGAGAATATATAAAATCTACAAACACCAATATTTTTGCAGCATTCAACAATACGGCATTGCGCAAAAACTTTGGCGTGCAACACAAATTGCAACGGAAGTCACGTGATAAAGTGCAACAAACACTTGCAAAAATACACAAACTTTGTATCTGATCAAATATAATGCATTAAATCACAGATCAGCTTAAACTAAATTCACAAACAAACAGTTGGATATATGAGGTTATTTTCCAAAAAAAAGATTTCATATTTCCAATATAAACTATAAAAACGACAAATGAATGAGAACGCATCAATTTAAAAAGCAGGCATTACGAGAATAGAAACGTTTCGCTACAATTTTTATTGAAATAAACATGGCTCGACTTAGGAAAACATTCCCATTTGCACTAAAATAATATTGTTGGACGTAGAGACTGACTGACTGATTTTCGTTGCAAAATACTCTGCAAGTGAAATGAATGAGCGAAAACTTCGAAAAAGAAGAAAACTAAAGCGAAAACTAAAACAAGCTAAATAGAACAAAATATAAAGTGTGCACGGGCAAAAATACAAACATCGCAATCATAGAGGAATATTCGCAAATGAATTGTCCATGTCCAGAGTTCCCCTATCAAAAATGCCCCATCCCCCAAAAACACCCACAAACGTTGAACATACACATACACACACAGACAAACACACACGCATATGTTGTGTCTCACATACCCACATGAGACGAGCCATAGACAAAAAAAATACTTGTCATTCCAATAATATTGGCAACGTGCCAACCTTTGGGAGAAAAATGTAGGAAGAAAATTCCTTTTCACAAAAACAAGAAAAAAAAATACATATTAATATTTCACAAAGGCACTCGAATTAACACATACACACACACACACACACACACACACACACACACACACACACACACACACACACACACACACACACACACACACACACACACACACAGGCAAATCAGCCAATCAGACTAAATGCATTTGTACATCTGCGCAGCAAAACACACACACGCACACACGAGAACAGAAACAAAATGTGTGTGTATATATGTGTGTGTATGTGTGTATCTGTGTGTATGTGTGTATCTCTCTGTGTGTGTGTGTGTGTGTGTGTGTGTGTTTGTGTGTGTGTGCACGCGTGTATTTGTGTGACACACCACAGGTGCCATCATACGAAACGACCAGAAATTTTCCATACACACACACACAACCACGCACACACACACACACACACACACAAACACAAGCACACACAAACACACACAAACACATACACACACACACACACACATACACACTCACAAAAACACATGCATACAAAAAAACTTCTTCACAAATTGCACTTAGAAGATGTATATTCAGTATGATAAATGTCGTACGCTACAACGCGATATAATCCACAGAAAGACACAATTTAGACACGAGGTCAGATCAGCTCAGGAAAGCACGCGTATGTATTTGTGTGTGTGTGTGTGTGTCAGTGAGTGTCTTGGCTAGCTCCATCGTTGTGTGAGTCTTGACTCGCCTCTGCAGGCGAGGCAGCAACAGATAGCAGAGTATGAGAGCGGCCCACAGTTCCCACGCTCTGTACTTGCAGGTTGTCATTGGAGGCGCCACCAGCGGCGACCAAGCGCCGCGCCACAGCCGTCATCCCGCCATCAATAGCCAATTGCAACGCGCTGACACATTACATTACATTAAATTACATTACAGACCATTGCCTCCCACCGTTATATTGAGTAAAAAAAATCTTTGGCATTTTCAAGCTGGCATATCAATAAATTTTTACACAAGATTGCGTTAATTAATTGTATAACATTACGTAAAATTAAATTACACGAATCACCTTTGAAATTGCATTACAGGCCGTAAATCCTCCCGTAATTATTTTGAGTACAATAATTTTGACATTTTCCAACTTGTATACCAGTTAATTTAAATCTGAATTTGTGGAAAATTATTTATAATTTATTGCGTTGATATCGAATAAATGTTTCCTGATATATATAGCCTAATAATTAAACCTAGGTACAAATATAAACAAACAAAGGTACATCAATATTACGCTGAACACAATGCAAATAATGCATAGGGCAAAACTTTTATGAGCAGGAGCCCAATAAACCCCAGGCTTAAAGAAATAATTCTCAACAAGAAGTTTATGAATTGTTTATGCAAAGTGACAAATTGTTCTGGTTGACAAAATATACGTCCTACGTCTTAGATTTTAAGTCTTGAGTCTTACACATTTATTCGCATGATTAGACGACTCACAAGCCATTAACACAAAATACAAAACGGCGCGTGAGAAAAGTCAACAAGCATCTGAAAGAATCAAGACTGATGGCGTTCAGTAGACAAACAAAAGACAAGAGGAATCAACACGAAGAATGATGAACAGAAAGGAATGAAAATCCTTCACCTAAACTGACACCGAAAAATGATTGATGAAACAAAACCAAGCACAAAACACGGCGACACGAAGACACACACACACACACACACACACACACACACACACACACACACACACACACATGTGTGTGACGCACGCACGAGCCAATGCAAGGACCGGCGCTGCAACAATGCATCATTGCAAGTGACAGAAGTGCAAGTAATACATCAACATTCACAAATACATTGATCCCTTCATATCCGTCGCATCGTAAGATATCTACCCATCTGTTAGTGTATCTATCTATCAATGTATCTGTCTATCTATCTATCTATCTATCTAACTATCTATATACTTATATATCTATTTATCTATCTATCTATCTATCTATCTATCTATCTATCTATCTATCTATCTATCTATATATCTATCCATCTATCTATCTATCTATCTATCAACCTACCGGCATGCATATTAATAAGACAAAAACACAAACATACACATAGTGTGCCAGTGTGTGCGCCACAAACGTGTTCATTTCATTGTCGACGATATTGACGCAGTGTGACAATTGCGCCGTGGTGTCAGTGTCGGTGGCGCTCGCCAGCAGCGTCAGCGCCGTGTGTTCGTGCCGCGTGGCACAGGCCACGTGCAGGGACATGGCCCCAATTGGAACAAAGTCTATTTGAGACAACATTTCCTTGCGCTCTCATACTCTCTCTGTGCCGTCCTAATCCGGCAGGCAGCATAGGCGCACACAGGTTACACTTGTGATGGAGGTAAAAGTTGACATCCTACAGAGGGCGCTGAAACTTGGCGTTTGAGACAAAACGCCCGAGGGCATAGAATGCGTCGGGGAAAGAGCGAGTAAGGGAAGCGAGCGCAACTCACACAGAGCGTCCCTCATCGTCCCCTAGGTGTCAAAACGCGGGCGTGAATATCCGGTTGAGATAACAAACATGTAAACAGTCGTCGTGTTAGCGCAGTATAAATGAAGCGATGAATATGAAACTGTGATTTGTATATGCGATAGATATAAGAATTATTTCACGTTATAAACTAGTATGCATCGAGTAGTCGCGGCTTCAGTATTAACACCGTTATTAGCATGGGTTATGAGAAAAGGGTTCAATTAAGCACGCGAGCGCTGGCAATAATAAAATGTCACTGAATATGAATATACTGGTCATCATTAGTGTTTTAAAGGCTCATCGGCTTGTTATAGTACACGACTCTTCCAAATGTGAATGCGACAAGTCGCATCATGAAATGAAACTCATTTATGAACGATATGATACTAGAAAACGGTAAAATTTAATTTACCTGACACAGCAATTAACTTTAAATAATATAGATTTATTTCAGTATTGTTGTACCTTTCCTTTCTTTCTTTCTTTCTTACCTTTATTTTCTATTCCTTACCTTTCCTTGAACACATTTTCACGACACAGTTGGTGCCGTTTTTCAACAGTAAGAAGCGGTAGTTTTAATAGTTAGCCGTGGCTGTAATGAGCTCAAAAAGATGATTAATTGCTTTGTTTATAAATGGTTCAATTATAGTTCAATTCAAGTTCAAGTTCAATTATAGTTCAATTCAAGTTCAAGTTCAATTATATCATTACATATGTATTTCTGTTTATCAGGAAGTTGTAAGTTTTGAGAATGAGAATGGCAGTATGGATAGGCTGCACTTGACACTATACACTATCTACGAGGAATTCAATAGTGTGTAGGAATTGGCCCCAGGAAATTGTTAATTTGGCAAATGTGTTTCCTTTCGTTTACTGAAATATTTCAACATATTCTATTGATTTTATAACGTTATATTTATTAAATAGAAAAACTTTCAGTAAATTCTGAAACAAATTAATTACATATATATATATATATATATATATATATATATATATATATATATATATATATATATATATATATAGCTCGTAAGCTGAGTAAGCTCTAAAATTTAATATTTGAAATAAGATTTTAATTTCGTTAATAATGATAAGCAATACGTTTCAGAGTATTATTTTAATTATATTATTTATACCATTGATCATAAAAATTATTAAAAATTAAGCTATTTGTTATATTATTTTTGAAGTGACATATTATAAGTGACAAGAACACTTTCATCACACTTATTAGGTGAACTTCCGTTTGTGACTTGTCACGTGTTTCATTGGTTGCGTCGCTGTGTTCTTGTGTCGTCGTGTTTCGTTGTGTCTCGTTGTTGGATATTTCTGCGTTTTTGTATTTGCTCAGTATCGGTAAGTAAAGTTATATCATATGATCTGGATTACTTGGATTTCATTAATTGCGAAATATTCAAGTGCTTTATTGGTTTCGATTTCGGTGTCTGGTACATTCTGGCTTGGTCATCTGATTCTTCACCTATATGTAAATTTTCAATGTGCGAATTGAATACTAGTAATGTCATCATTAAACACTAGTGGTAACATCGTTGGATACCAGCAATCTATATATTTTCACAACAGCTGCCGCCGGCGTATGTACCGACACAACAGCTGCCGCCGTCGTTCGTGCCGACACAGCAGCTGCCGCCGCCCATAGTGTCGACACAACAGCTGCCGCCGGCGTTCGTGCCGACACAACAGCTGCCGCCGGCGTTCGTGCCGACACAGCAGCTGCCGCCGCCGATTGTGTCGACACAACAGCTGCCGCCGCCCATAGTGTCGACACAGCAGCTGCCGCCGGCGTTTGTACCGACACAACAGCTGCCGCCGCCCATAGTGTCGACACAACAGCTGCCGCCGGCGTTCGTGCCGACACAACAGCTGCCGCCGGCGTTCGTGCCGACACAGCAGCTGCCGCCGCCGATTGTGTCGACACAACAGCTGCCGCCGCCCATAGTGTCGACACAGCAGCTGCCGCCGCCGATTGTGTCGACACAACAGCTGCCGCCGCCCATAGTGTCGACACAACAGCTGCCGCCGGCGTTCGTGCAGACACAACAGCTGCCGCCGGCGTTCGTGCCGACACAGCAGCTGCCGCCGGCGTTTGTACCGACACAACAGCTGCCGCCGCCAATAGTGTCGACACAGCAGCTGCCGCCGGCGTTTGTACCGACACAACAGCTGCCGCCGACGTTCGTGCCGACACAGCAGCTGCCGCCGGCGTTTTTACCGACACAACAGCTGCCGCCGGCGTTCGTGCCGACACAGCAGCTGCCGCCGGCGTTTGTACCGACACAACAGCTGCCGCCGGCCATTGTGTCGACACAACAGCTGCAGCCGCCGATTGTGTCGACACAACAGCTGCCGCCGCCCATAGTGTCGACACAACAGCTGCCGCCGTCGTTCGTGCCGACACAGCAGCTGCCGCCGCCAATAGTGTCGACACAACAGCTGCCGCCGTCGTTCGTGCCGACACAGCAGCTGCCGCCGGCGTTTGTACCGACACAACAGCTGCCGCCGCCAATAGTGTCGACACAGCAGCTGCCGCCGGCGTTTTTACCGACACAACAGCTGCCGCCGCCAATAGTGTCGACACAGCAGCTGCCGCCGGCGTTTTTACCGACACAACAGCTGCCGCCGCCGCCGATTGTTCCGGTGACGTGCCCGTTGAAGCGGTTCTGTGACACCGGGCTATCGCGGCGGCAGGCAAAAAGGTTGATGCGGTCACTTGCCCGTGGGTATCGAGTTTGAGTCTCGCTCTGTAAGTATATGTTTTTGTTACTTTGTACTTTGTAATGTGTCTATGCTACGTAAATAGTCTTGCAGACAGAGCCATTTGCTCTGTCTGGCTTAGGGTGCCGTGTTATTATGTCCATGTTGCATGTGTTACTTTGTAATGTGTCTATGCTACGTAAATAGTCTTGCAGACAGAGCCATTTGCTCTGGCTGGCTTAGGGTGCCGTGTTATTATGTCCATGTTGCATGTGTTACTTTGTAATGTGTCTATGCTACGTAAATTGTCTTGCAGACAGAGCCATTTGCTCTGTCTGACTTAGGGTGCCGTGTTATTATGTCCATGTTGCATGTGTTACTTTGTAATGTGTCTATGCTACGTAAATAGTCTTGCAGACAGAGCCATTTGCTCTGGCTGGCTTAGGGTGCCGTGTTAGTATGTCCATGTTGCATGTGTTACTTTGTAATGTGTCTATGCTACGTAAATAGTCTTGCAGACAGAGCCATTTGCTCTGGCTGGCTTAGGGTGCCGTGTTAGTATGTCCATGTTGCATGTGTTACTTTGTAATGTGTCTATGCTACGTAAATAGTCTTGCAGACAGAGCCATTTGCTCTGTCTGGCTTAGGGTGCCGTGTTATTATGTCCATGTTGCATGTGTTACTTTGTGATGTGTCTATGCTACGTAAATAGTCTTGCAGACAGAGTCATTTGCTATGCAATGTTGCAATGTGTTGTTGTAGTACAATATTACTGTATAGGTTAGCTGTTATTGCATTCAATTTCATATTTTACTGAATTGACTGTCTTGACTTTTGACTAATGTTTTGGGTTGTTTTTGTGCATATTTATCCTCTTTCAGAGTCGACGGCGCGCATCTCTCAACCATCATTTTGTTACATGTGATGAATTCGTGTAAATATATGTGATAAATGATATTGTTTTCATTTGTTTTCTGATTTTTGCCGGAAAATATCAAGAACACCATTGTTGAGTTTTAATTCATTCACAACCACCAAAACAATATATATATATATATATATATATATATATATATATATATATATATATATATATATATATATATATATGGAATAATAGTACTTAGTACAATTGATATTTTATTTGTTTTGGCTTTCTATTGGGTTAGGGAATGAGTAAATTAATCAACTGATGGTGGCTGTATAATGTCAAACCGTGATATAAACGGTCTATCGGTGTTTTTCTCGAATTCGCTTTGCACAGAACTGAAAACTAATTATTCGTTTCCTTATTTATTGATTTCTTGGCAAGTGGAAGCAACAACATCAGCAATGTATTTGTATAGCGCTCACACAGAAACAAGCGCGAAAGAGACAACAATGAGAAACAACAGTACACGATATCAAGATGTGAGAAAAGAAGTAGAAAATTCCCAGAAAAGAAAAAACAAAATAAAAATGGAGATAAATAAAATGAAAATAAGTAAAAACATAAGTAATTGTAAATTAGAGTCATAGGGAAGCGTAAGGTGTAAGAGTGCGAGAAGTGGGATCAAAAGATTTAGCAAAAAGATATTTACGATGAAAGTGAGGATGAAAATCTACTAAAGGATGAAGAGGAAGTGAAAAGATGAGAAGCAGATGCCAAAGTGTAAGGAATTGTAAGAAGGATGCTAATGCTAGTGCTGTAAATATATTCACTATATAAATAAGTAAATATATTCACTATATAAATAAGTAAATATATTCAAAGAAGTGAAATATGGCGGCGTATATTTAGACTCCGTTGCGTCAAGTGTACAACGTTAACCGCGAGGAACGGCTTATTATCACAGGCTCTGCCTAGCGAATTTCCCGCACTCTCGCTTTTTGTCTCAAACGGCCAGTTTCAGCGTCCTCTAGCGGATTGTCTCAAGCGTGCACTTTTAACTCCGGTACGGTCTTGCCGCGCCCATGGCACGGGTCGGATTATGTAGAGGTTGAGAGCGGCCGTGAGGTTTGTCTCAAATAGTCCGTGTCTCAAATGGGGTAGTCTCCCACGTGCAGCGGCGTGCGACCCCGACTGTCGCGCGCGCACACACCGGCCACTCCCATACTCTGCATCAACACCTCTGCTCTCTCCCGCCCCCACACCCCCACGCGCGCACACACACACACACACACGCACATTCCACAGACCAATCAGTTGTCATTGGTCCAGTGTGGATGTATTGCTGGTGTTGCGTTTACTGAGATCAATTTGTGAAGGTGTGAGAGTGTGAGAGTGTATTGTGCTGACTGTGGTGGTTTGGTGTAGAATGCGTGTGCGACGCTTGTGTGGCGGTGTTGTGTCAACGCCGCGGAGGCGCTCAAGTTACATTTGCTGGTATCAGGGTGAGTGGGGTGACGCAGTTCTGTCTCCGTGGGAAAATGGCACGTAGAAGGAAACTGGCAAGTGTGAGCGTGGAGGAGGATCAGGTAGATGTAGGCAGGCTTGAGGTTGAAAAAAATGGGGCGGGATCTGAGAAGTGTGGGGTGATGAAAGAAGTAGAGGAGAATAAGGGAGTTGGAGAGGGATTTGCAAGTAATCAGAGATAGGGAGACACCTATTAAGGGGGCAGAAAGTAGGGATTTAACCGTGGTTATGGAAGAGATGCGCAAGGAAATGCTGGAGTTGAGGAATCAATTGATGGATTTGAGGGAGACCAATGAAAAGGTGAAAAGTGAGAATGCAGGATTGAAAGATCGTTTCAGGAGGTCCTACAGGAGAATGAAAGGTTAAGAGAAATGATCAAAACCAGAGAAGATGTAGCGAAACAACATGATGGAAATTTGGGCAAGATAAAACAGGAGCAAGAAGCGTGGGTGAAAGAGCAAGCGGGGGCAATTCAGGATTTCAAGGATATCATGAAGCAACAAAAAGAATAAAATGATGCTAAAATTTAAAAGGAAGTAGTGCATGTTCTGAAGCAAAAAAAAACGTTGTGAGGGACATTGTTGAAAAAAAGCAGTGATATTGTCTTCAGAATGAAGGAGGATGAGTACCCTAACAGATGGGAACGAAACAAGGGTGAGATTAAAGTGGCTGAAGATGTTGTAAGTGTCTTGGAAAAAGGGGCAGCAGAGGAGATTCAGGAAGTATTCAGACTGGGAAAGTATGAGAAGGGTGGCATGAGGCCTCTGAAGATCAAATTCAGGAGCCAGGTGGTGGCCAGCAAAGTGCTGGAAAAGACGTGGAAGTTGGCACAGGAACAGAAATTGAAAAATGTCTGGGTAAGAGAAGATCTCAATGAGGAGGAAAGGTAAAAACGTAATGAATTGTTTCAGGAATCTAAGGAAAGGAGCATGCAGAGAACTGAGAAGGAATTTTTTTACTGGAGAGTGCTGGACGGAAGACTGAGGAAATGGTACAAACCAAAACAGAACTGAATAAACGGATGGACAATATTGGATTGGTCAGCAGTGAACAGAGTCTGAAAATTGCTTACACAAATGCGGATGGATTCTTATAGATAAGAAGTGAGTTGGAGGATTACTTGAGAAGGTTGAAGCCACATGTTGTTTGCATTACGGAAACGAAGTTATCACAAGACTTTAATGTTATCCTGAGGGAGGGCAAATATACAATACATCATTTTCAGAAGAGATAGGAAGTGGAAATTTGGGGGAGGCGTTATGATATTGCTAAGAAAGGATGTCAAAATTGAAAGCACGTATTCTGGAAAAGGTACGGCGGAGTTTTTGAGTGTAAGAATTAGAGCTAATAACATTTGTAAATGTATTGCAGTAATGTATGTCCCACCTAAAACTGCGGCATGGCAAACGGAAGAATATAAAGAAATGATACTGGAAGCAAGTGAGGAGCTTGAAAATGTAACGGCACGGGATAAACAATTAATACTCATGGTGGATTTCAATTGCAAAGAAGTTGATTGGGAGAGCTGGACGACCAGTGGAAATGAACATACATGGGGCTATATGTTACTGGACATAATGATGAACAGCCTAATGACCCAGTGGGTGACGGAAAATACTAGGTATAGGGGAGATGATGAACCTTCTAGGCTTGATTTGGTATTCACAGGGCATCCCAATGAGATATAGGAAATTCGCACTGGGCAAGAGCGATCATGTATTAATAGAGATTAAGACAGTGGACGGTATTACACGATCGGAAAGTTTGGGAGTTCCGCCACAAGACAAGACAAACTGGATAGAAAAGGTTGGGTAGTTTGGAGTGAGAGAAATCGAAGGGGACATAATAAATGCCTTAGGCAGACCAGAGTGGTTAGGGATATAAAGAAATGTAGTTTCTCAAATAGGTGTATCGACGTTTGGAATAGTCTTGAATAATATATAGTGGAATCAAGTAGTATTGGACAATTTAAGCGTAGATTAGACAATAGTGGGTTTGGAGACAGGACAGTCTGAGCCTTGCTCATCTCCTGTACACAACAACTAGTGAGTACAACTAGTGAGTACAATAGACGCTTACAAAGTGGTGCCCTAGAGGGTTGACGCTAAATGTGTAAGGAATCAAGAACATTAGATAGAGAAAATTTGATTTAACGAATTTCTTCCAGTCCCCGCCTCCTCCAAAGACAACATATAACATTAGAACGCTAAACCTAACCTAACCTAAAATCTATGAAAAATATAGAAACGTTCTTGTGCGTTTTCAAGCGTTTTATATAAATTAGCATTTTTAATGTTCTTGAATCCTTACACATTTAGCCTGGACCGGCCCTGAACAACGCAAACTTGAGCCGCAATGGCAGTGAATACAAACTAATAAATCAGATAAGAGATCAAGAGATATATCAATAGAAGGGCATATGAAGATGGGACAATCCAAGCCTATCTCACTTCCCGTAAACACAATTAGCTGAGTACAATTAGGCAAATACACACACACACACACATACACAAATTAATAAGGTTTATATAGCTATATTATGAAAATAAGTTAGTCAAAAAACGACCAAATTTGTTGCCCCATTGTGTACATTTTGTTATTTGTACTGTGTCATGTGTTGTGGGCAATATACTAACACACACACACACACACACACACACACACACACACACACACACACACACACACACATACACGCATACAAACTGACCGCACACGCGTGTATGCCCGCCGGCGGCAGCCATATGAAGCGGCGTAGTGGGGGGTTGTGATGGCGACCTATCATCAAGATAGTGACGGTCACACCACCACTCGCCGTCGTGACAGGTAGCCAGTGTGGCACGAGCCAACAGCTGCACACAGGTCACGTGACCGCGAGCAGCTGCCACGTGCAGCGGCTTGAGAGGCAGCTGTGTTGTGGTTGTGGTTGTGACAATATGTGACAGCTGGACACAGTGCCAGCCAAAATGACCGCACAGTTTGCTGATTATACGCTCACTGCCACAGTGACTGCGCGGCGATCCATACACACACACACACACACACACACACACACACACACACACACACACACATATATATATATATATTTCAAGTTAGACTAGAATAATCAATATTTGTACAAGTTCACAAAATTTGTACATCTCATGTCTCAGCAGACTATTCTTATCCACTTATCTTGTTTATCGTTGTTATATAGAACAATACAAAAATTGTTTGTGGACAATAATCACCTTTAGATTTGTACAAATACAAACATACACACACACACACACATTTATATTGGGATGATATTTGTAATACAGCCACACACACACACAAATATATACAAACATACACACATACATTTATATTGGGATGATATTTGTAACGCGCCTTACACCAAGAGAAAAGTGGTTTCCAAACTGTTTTGTGATCGAGTACCACATGAGGTTCCCTTAACAGTTGCCGCGTAACACCTGGATCCAGAGAAACTCAGTTCGATCAGATATCACTTTATTTACATAATTGTACAAGTAGAACACAAAAAGCAATTGAAAAACAGTTCAATGCGAGGACTGCTTCTTCTCCATCAGCTGGTCAATGAGGGACATTACTTTACTCACAACACATCGGAAATCATGACCTGGTGCCATTGTTCATGATAGCGAAAGTGTTGGCGGTACCACCTGGAAGGTCCTCGCGTACCACTAGTACTACTAGTACCACAGGTTGGGAGTCACTTGTCTAAGGAGCTCATGGCATGATGAATACATAAAATATTGCTAAAGTCGATCAAGAGAGGGGTAAAAGATAAATGTTTTAAATAGAATAGTTCTCAGCAGAGCCCCTAAAAACTCCTAACAGACACACACACACACACACACACAGAAAATAACAAAACAGACCATAATAAAACACAAAAAAGTTCACAGATAAATAAAGTATAACTAAAAATGGAGCTAAAATAAGAAGACATTAACATCCGTCAATTTGTAAATTTGCATCCTGAAATAGGTTTTGAGTGAAAAATACGACAATCGACTTTTTGTAATTTTTTATATAATGTGCCACACATAATTCTTTTGATTTAGGGCAAGTTTTATACCTTTAGAACAATTAGTTCACACTATCAGGAAAAATTGTCAGTTGTAAAGTTGTACAATGCAGCTAATGTTCATGTATTGTCAACACAAACTTGATAAACCTGTATCTGGAAGACGTGTGAACATTGTGTCCGTGTGTAGTGCTAGACATCCTGCATATGTACCTTACGTACCATATGTACCTTATAGACAGGTACATTTGTGAACCTGTCTGCATAAGACTTCAATTTAAACTTCAATTTCATACATTTCGAGCAACTAGTTAGATCAACACTTGAATATAATTACCGCATGATCAGATGATGTTCATTTGCAGACTCCATTTAGACCAGTGCCCGGGAAACTTTTCATTCGGCGGGCCAAAATGTAGATTTTTTGAACGCTCGGGGCCAGAAATGAGAAAAAAACACGTAAATCCCGTAAATTTGTAAAAATTAACGAAAGTCGTGGTTTCATCACATTCTCCAAATCCTTTCGCGGGCCGGATTGAACCACTACGCGGGCCGGAACCGGCCCGCGGTCCCGACTTTCCCGGGCGCTGATTTAGACCTTAGAACATTCAAGAAAATTAACATCCAGAGAGTCTGCCAAACTATGTTGTAAATTTAAATGTCACTACCAGGCTTCAGTTGAAACAAAAACGTGAAACTCCCAAAGTGTAATACTAAGGAGTGATTTCAGTGTTTAAATTTCATTACCCTATTATTCATAATTGACGATATTTAGCGAAGCATTGAGCTGAACTTATTAGCGCAACTATTTGCGATTTTGAGTGCATCCAAATGTCACCCTTGTCGCCAGTAAGGTGACAAGGGTGACAAGGTTGAAGCATGCAATCCTAGCACAACCGCGAATGATAAAAACGTATTGT
Source organism: Sacculina carcini (assembly GCA_916048095.2). Classification (NCBI taxonomy): domain Eukaryota; kingdom Metazoa; phylum Arthropoda; class Thecostraca; family Sacculinidae; genus Sacculina; species Sacculina carcini. The sequence goes on from OU696572.1 coordinate 9,807,891, forward strand.
AGTAATAGTTATGTACTGTAAAAAGCACAAATTTTTCTCACAAGTGTGTTTTTCATAATTAAATGCTTTTCACTACTCTTTTACGGGTTTTAGTGAGATTTCTGCAGAATTTCAAGTGCAAATTTTCAACTTTTAGCACACCAAAAAGTCACTCTAATAATAACATTGAACGATACATCTCCTATAGATGCTACCCGCGTGCTATTGATATTATGTCTCATATAAAACAGTTCATCGCTTTGCTTGACTTTGATAACGCTGTTATAGAGAGAAATTGTGCTGTCCTTCTTTCACCTCCCCCCAAGTTGAGATGCTTTGTGAACATAATTCAGGAGCGACAACTCGCAAACTCTCACAGGAACAGCCAACTAATTATAACAAACACACACAATCACTATCACCTCTTACCTGTCACATATGACACACAGACACACAGAGAGATATACACACAGACGCGCACACAGACATACAAATATAACGATTGCTCTCAACTACGGAAGGTCGCAAGGGACGGTTTGATCATGTTTCAGTCATCCAGAGCGAAAAAGCAGAAACACGTCAAAATCCATAATGAATTAACGCCTTTTTTGTCAGAGAAAATAAGAACACAATATCTGCTTGAAAAGACACAAAAGATAGATATTAAAACACACACACACATACACATGTGTGTAGCTTTTATACGTACATATATGTATGTGTGTCAGTTTATGTATGTATGTGTGTGTGTGTGTGAATGTATAACCGCCATATGTCAGCATCAAACATGCATACACACACACACACATACACACACACACATTGAGTGCCATAAAGCGTGTAATTAGCGATAACGGTGTCGGCTTAATCCTAAGAATACATTTCAACCATGCTATACTAACTACGCCATACTAACTAACATGCTATACAAGAACAATATATACAATATGAGTACACAAATATACGACAAATATATATGTATATATATATATATATACTGTAAAACCTCTAATTAAACGTCACTTTGATTAATTCTTCTCTTTTGGCAATAGCTATGACTGCCTGATTTGTATTAGTGAATTTGTGAATAATCACCAAAATCACCCTGTAGTTGTGTTTTTTATGAATAAATATCCACACGTTATCTGGCACTTGTTTCTGGTACATAAAAAATGACAGTGTCTTCTACTAATTCTGACTAGCTAGTGGAAAAATGGAGCGTCATCCGCTAATTAAACGACACTACGGGGGAAGGTTTGAAAAATAGCACGACATGCCGCTCAAGTAGATATTTTACGGCACATATTTATAACGTCCAGTAAAATCAGTATTCAAACGCGGAGGAAATCCGTGTTTGTAATTCTTGTGGCGACAATAGCAAATGACAAGTGACATTCTCGGCGCGAATATTTATGAGAGCAGAAATTTACGCCGTAGCCAGACAACCTAGCAACACAAACACACGTGCCGACCCGGGGGAATAAAAGAGGGAACTACACCCACACACACACACACACCTTGTACCATTATACCAAATACCAAACTAAAAAAATGCTATTAACACAAATATTAATAATACTAATAGAAATATTATTAATAATACTAATAACAATAATACTATTAGCAAAAATAGAATAATAACAAGAGTTTGTATCTTCAAATTTACCACTGACACATTTTCCAGCAGAAAACTTTTCAAGCCATTTAAAAAAATGCAATTATGTAAAAATATGTTGATTAGAGTGGTGTTTTGTTGCTGCTTGGGAAAAAGCTGCCAAATTGGTGTCACTGAAGACACACCACAACGCCAACCGAATATCGGACGAAAAATGGAGAATTCAACAACAAGTCAAGAAGCATGTAGCTTTAGCTCGGAGGTTCTTTTGGCTTTTTGGTTTTTATGCGCTACATTTTTTTTCCTGGAAAAACATTTTTTGCTTAATTCTTCTAGAGAAGCTATCAATCAATACTGAATTTAAAAAATTGCTAAGTCGTATGAATTTGTATCTTTTTCATATAACTATCGATTAATTCAGGCGGTCATCATGTGAATCGTAATCAGCCAAGTATAATCAGCTCCCGTTTTCGTGCCGAATTTCAACATCAAAAGTTGGGACAGCATTCTACTTGAGTATGTGAGAAATACCCATTTGCAAAGCTGGCCCCAATTGAAATACAGACGCATGACTAACTCCGGAAGAGTTTCATAAACTTTCTGGTGATTATGATGACTTTGATGGATTCTGATTGAAATGCATAAAACGCAATATTTTGTCAGAAACAATTATTTTTTTCATATAAACTGGAATTTTTTTTTCAAACAGAAAAATAAGAACAATTTGCTTGAGCGTTATACGTATGTCAAAAAAGACCAGTTTTTCGATTCAAACGCGGAGGGGGCATTACACTTGGACAAACATTATACTTGGATGATGGCTGTATGTGCCTGCTTTAGATTTTCATGTGCGCGCACGCGTGTGTATGTGTGTGTCTGTGTGTGTGTGTGTTAATTTGCACAAACAGAAAGAAGACATCACGGAACCAAAACAAACGAAATAAACCAAATAACCAAATGAACGGAACGCAAAGAAAGCAGAAACAGACACAGAGAGAGAGAGAGAGAGAAATTGAGCAGAACAAATATCTGGCAACTTTATGACCGACCCGAAAAAGCTTATTGCCAAATCATGTCTGCTATCAGCAAAAAATAACTGAACGCTCCCAAGTGTGTGTGTGTGTGTGTGTGTAAACAAACAGTTTGAACACACACACACACACACACACACACACATAAACACACACGCATATTTGGCAAAAATGCACACTCTCCTATTCACTATATGAGCAGTCATAAAAAGGCGGATTGCATATTCCACGAAAATAATAAAACCGCCGCGTAAAAAAATTCACGACCGCCCGAAATTGCAAAGAACAATAAATACATCGATGGAAAAATTCATGTTGAAAATTGACCAACAAAAAGAAAATATTTCATACTCAAAAAAGCAGCGTGGGCACGAATAAACAACAAAAATACATATATATTAGAGTTGGTGCGGCATTTGTGGCGCGCGCGTGCGGCCAAACTTACGCAGCGCAGTGCAGAGCAGAAAATGTGTTGCCATGGAGACGGCGTCGCTTATCACTGCACATCAACAACATCTCCACACACGACAAACTGCCTACAAACAGACAAACCTCTACATAAACGTCACTTTGATTAATTCTTCTCTTTTGGCAATAGCTATGACTGACTAATTATAATTAGTGAGTTTGCGATTACTTACCAGTAATCACCCGCTATATTTGTGTCTTCTGTTAAATAAATATGCACACGCTAACTGATTTTCTTTTCATCCATAAAATTTAGCGTATCTTCTCTCAACATTTTGACTAGCTGGCCGGAAAAATAGAGCAACAGTCTCTAATTGAACGGCACTACGGTGGAAGGTTTGAAAAATAGAACCACATGTAGTCCTCCATGAACCTCCCACTTGAATCCTCACCATCAACACTACGAGTTTAGTTTCTCATGCTTGGCCAAGCCCCGCATCGGCAAAATACCGGCGCCGCCACTGCGCCGGGGCGGAACTCACCTGTTATACAGGCCCAGTGCAGCGGCGTGCATCGCTCGTCGTCCAACAGCTGATCGGCTGATCCGGCTGGCAGCTTGCGCAGCAGTGCGCCCAACACCCCGCTGCAATTAGCAGCGGCTGCCAAGTGCAACACTGTCTTACCTACCCCCCACATCCCCATATACCCCAATACCCAACACACACACCCACACACAAACACAACGATTTTTCATTATGATCGAATATAAGTTAGTGTTTATTGGTAGTTTTTCTATTTAAAATTTAACTGGGATCAGTCAGTATTGTAAAATATTGTTCCGTTTCTGAGACATCAATTTGTAAGGCATAAGACGATGTGGGATTAATTGTGTAAACGAGAAATCTACAAGGAAGAGCATTAGCGAAGCTCGCTACAATCACACATTCAACTGGACCCAATACTCATGCATGCGCTATGCCTGGTCATACATGATACACGACTGATACACACACACACACACACACACACACACACACACACACACACACACACACACACACAAAGAGAGAGAGACACACACATACATAGATAAATACACAGACAGACGCATAGACAGACAGACGGGCAGACACACACACACACACACAGAGATACACACTGACACACACACTGACACACACATACTGATACACAAGCATACACACTGACACACACACACACACATAAGTCAGAGAGAGGAACAGATAGAGAAGTTAAACTTCTAGAAGATTGGAAAATGATATATTTAGTCTTATCAGGATTGAGCTTAAGATGGTGGGAGAAAGACCAAGTTTCAATATCATCCAAGAGAGAAGAAACACAAGATTGGGGAATATTATCAGACGAGAAAAGAATTTGGATGTCCGCAAAAAAATTGGAAAGTGACATCTTAAACAATGACACACTGACACACACACACACACACACACACACACTGAGACACACACCCTGACACACACACTGACACACACACACTGCCACACACACACACTGCCACACACACACACTGCCACACACACACACACTGAAACACACACTGACACACATTACATTACATTAGGTAGATATTTATATAGCGCCCTACACCTAGAGGGTCTCTAGGGCGCTGAACATACACACTGACACACACATCCACACACACACACACACACACACTGACACACATATACACACTGACACACACATTGACACACACACATACACAAAACACGAGGAAAACACGTTGTCGAAAAGATGTAAAAAGTATAGTTTCCCGTTTAGGAGCGTAGATAAGTGGAACCAATTAGACAGCAAAATAGTTGAAGCTAGAAATTTAAGTTCCATCACAAATATGTCAGATGAATTATGGAAAAGAGACGGGACAGCACGAGCTTAGATCATATCCTGCAGAACAACTATGTGAGTATTATGTGAGTACACACTGACACACACACACACACACACATTGACACACACACACACACACTGACACACACACACACACACACACACACACACACACACACACACACTGACACACACACACTGACACATACAGACTGACAAACACAGACTGACACACACACACTGACACACACACACTGCCATTAGTAAGTTCAAGTCTAGTGTTGAACATGCAGACTGGACTGATGTTTATGAACAAGCATGCCCTAATGCAGCTTACAATCACTTTCACGGCATATTTTGCCAAATGTTTGACAAATACTTCAGCATGAGTAAAGTCATTAAACACAGAAAATCTTTTAGTTGTCCGTATATAAGTGCATCTTTGAAAAAATGCATCACAGAAAAACAGAGGCTCCAAAGACTTGCAAAGAAGTGGCCAATCACATTCCGCAATGAGTACAAACGGTACCGTAATAAGTTGACCGCTGCACTGCGAACGGCTAAGAACCAATATTACAAACACATTTTGACATCGAATCAAGGTTGCCCAAAGCAGCAATGGAGAACCATCAATCATTTATTAGGAAGACATGAAGATTATAATAGTCAGATTGTGCTTATACCAATGAGAAAAGATGTACCAGAAGCGTTCAACGATCACTTCCTCAACGTGTGCCAAACATCTGAAAATGAATGTAAGTTTGAAAATTATCTAGATGAATCTCCACTTTTTTCGATGTTCATGTACCCTACTTGCGTCTCTGAAGTTAAAAATGTTCTAAATGCATTTAACTCGCGGACATCAGGAATTGATCATATTCCTCCATTTTTGCTGAAAACTGTCTCTGAATCTATCTCTCCTCCGCTAGCCCATATAATCAACCTAACACTTGAAAATGGCATATTTCCAGACAGACTAAAAGTGGCTAAAGTAATCCCAATACCAAAATCCGGGGATCTGCAAAACATCAAAAACTACAGACCCATATCTATTTTACCGGCTTTTAATAAAGTGTTTGAGAAAATTGTCAGTATTAGGCTAACTAAGTATCTAGAGACCAACAAATTCATCACCTCATCTCAACATGGCTTCCACAAATTACATTCAACTGAATCTGCAGTTCTACAATTAACAAATCACATATACAAATGTCTCGAAAATAAAGATCAAATTGTGGCCGTTTTCCTAGATCTCTCCAAAGCGTTTGATACGTTGGATCACATAATTTTACTAAAAAAATTAGAAAACTTTGGTATAAGAGACGCCGCACTTAAGTTATTCCGTAGTTACCTAAAAAATCGTGAACAATGTGTTTTATGCAATAACTCGTACTCCACAAAAAAACTCATACATAAAGGTGTTCCACAGGGCTCGGTATTAGGTCCAATCCTATTCTCAGTTTACATTAATGATATAATAAATGCAAGTAGCGAACTTGAGTATGTACTTTACGCAGATGATACTACATTATTGCTATCTGACAACAACATTGCTAATCTCAAATCGAGACTAGAAAATGAACTTGACAAAATCATGTCCTGGTTAAAATCAAACAGATTAAAACTCAATACAACAAAAACAAAGTGTATGCTTTTTCAGAACCGTTCAATGAATTACTACCTGCCACCAATCAGGATCGATGATGCAGTCATAGAATGTGTTAAAAACTTCAAATTCCTTGGAGTTATCGTTGATGAAAATCTTAATTGGAGACCACATATTGATCAACTTTGTCTTGAATTATCGAAATTAACAGGGATTATGTATAGAATACGGCATAATCTCACTACTGAATCCATGATTACAATATATTATACACTTTTTCACTCTCATTTAATCTATTGTATTTCAATTTGGGCGAGCACATGGCCAACTTTTATTGATAAAATAGCTGTGTCCCAGAAGAAATCCTTTCGCTGTATCTTCTTTTTGAAAAAATTTGAATCGACTGAAAAATGCCTCAAGACATCACAACTCCTTAATTTCCAAAATCTTCACAAAGTATATACACTTCTTAGCATTTATAAAAACATGAAACATGGAGACGCATTTAAATTTGTCAATAGCAACCGTCCAACCAGGAGTAATGCTGTTAATATTAGTTGCCCTGGATTTCGAACAACTCTTTTCAAAAACAGTATACTTTGCAATTGACCTGCAATTTTTAACCAACTTCCTATTGAACTTAAATCCGATCTCACTAGAACTTCATATGCTACATTTAAAACCAAAATTAAGAAACATTACCTGACTTTGCAAAACCAACGTTGAAGTCACCAAGCAGTCTGTACGGTTTTGAGCTTGTTGTAACTCTTCCTGCAGTTACTGTTCTCGTTGTCGTGTATAACCATGTTTTCAACTATGAGCTTGCTATATATGAGTGTTTAATTCTTGGCTTCGTTTTGTATTTTTGCCAAATTTGCCATTACTGTTCATAATTTCATGTGAAAATTGTATTTGATATTCGTTCGTCAGGGAGCTGTGGCTCGACGAATTGATGCCTCTCACCACTGCTATGTTACTGATGTTTGTTGATGATGATGGCAATACATTTGAAATTACAATTACAATTACACTGACACACACACTGACACACACACACACACACACACATACACACACACACACACACACAGACACACACACTGACACACACACTGTCACACACACACACACACACACACACTGACACACACACACACACACACTGACACACACTGACACACACACACACTGACACACACACACACTGTCACACACACACACACACACACACACACACACACACACACACACACACACACACACACACACACACACACACACATACACACACACACACACACACACACACACACACACACACACACACACTGACACTGACACACACACACACTGACACACACTGACACACACACACACACTGACACACACACACTGACACACACACACACACACACACACACACTGACACACACACACACACACACACACACACACACACACACACACACACACACACTGACACACACACACACTGACACACACACACACTGAAACACACACTGACACACACACTGACACACATTACATTACATTACATTAGGTAGATATATATAGCGCCCTACACCTAGAGGGTCTCTAGGGCGCTGAACATACACACTGACACACACACACGCACACACACTGACACACACATTGACACACACACACACACACACACGGACACACACACACACTGATACATACAGACTGACACACACACTGACACACACACACACCGTCACACACACTGACATTACATTATTACATTAGGTAGATATTTATATAGCGCCCTACACCTAGAGGGTCTCTAGGGCGCTGCACACGCACACACACACACACACACACAAACGCACATACACAGACACACCTACACACACACACACACACACACACACATAGCCACACACACACAGAAAGTGAAAGGTGAAGAAAGAAGAGAGATAACTTACACCTTATAATCATCACTAATATAGACAATGTTCTCTAGAGTATAATACGATTTCACCATGAAAAATTTCTTTGAGTGTTTTTTTAAAACAGGAATAGAATTGATAGAACGTAGTGTTGGGGAGAGCTTATTGTAAATACGGGGTCCTAAGACAGAGAAACAACGATTATAGTGAGTATGTCTAGAAGGAAAAGCAGGTTCCAATAAGAGACGAGAATCATCAGTTGACCTAAGTGTACGAGTAGATTTCTTGAAGGATAGAAGTTCAAATAAGTACGATGGCTTACGGAGAATAAGAGTGGAATGGATGATCAAACAGATGCGGTAGTCAATAAGCGCCTTAATAGGAAGAAGTCCCAATTTTTGTAGATAGGGAGAGACATGAGAGCCAGCAGGGAGATTGTAGATTAGACGACAAGCTTTACTAATAACAGATTGAAGTTTGCGAAGCTGGCGGTGGTTCAGAGAGAGAAAGAGCGAGCAACAATATTGAATCCTACTGAGAATGAAAGAATTAGCCAGTTTGAAAGCAGCAGAGACAGTTAAATATCTACGGATAGAATAGATTCGCCTAATGTGAAAGTTACATACCCTAATGATATCAGAGATGTATGGTTCAAAAGAAAGAGAATCATCTAGCAAGACACCTAAGCTACGAACAGATTTAGAGAGAGGAACAGATAGACAAGTAAAACTTCTAGAAGATTGAAAAAGGATAAATTTTGTCTTATCCGGATTGAGCTTGAGATGGTGGGACAAAGACCAGGTTTCAATGTCATCCAAGAGAGAAGAAACAGAAGATTGCGAAATAGTATCAGACGAGAGAATAATTTGGATGTCATCCGCAAAGATTTGGAAAGTGACATCATGACGATGACAGATTTCACCTATGGAGGTTAAGTAAATATTAAAAAGGAGAGGGCCTAGGACGGACCCCTGTGGGACACCGTATGAGAGTGGGAAAGACTCACTACAAGAATCACTGGTACAAACAAGCTGAGATCGTGAAAGAAGATAAGAGCGGAAGAATGATAGTGCAGCGCCACAAATACCTAGGTTAGATAGAGTATTGATTAGAATTAGATGATCAACAGTGTCAAAAGCCGCAGAGAAGTCCAGTTGAATGAGAAGAACATCCTTAAAAGCAAGAGTAGATTTAAGAATAGAGTCATAGAGGAAGAGAAGCGAGGTTTCTGTTGAGTGAAAACTACGGAAGCCTGATTGTTCAGGGAGAAATAGATCATGGCGCTCAAGGTAGTCCGAAATCTGGACATAAGCAGCCATTTCAAGCGATTTGGATAGCCAAGGAATTCTAGAGACAGGACGATAGTTAGACAAACAATTGGGATCAAGGTTAGGTTTTTTCAGGATAGGGAGAATACTTGCGCTTTTAGACGCAAGGAATTCACCGAGAGAGAAAGACGAATTGATAAAATAGGTGATGAAAGGAAGAAGTAACTCAATACAGTTGGGGATTCGAGCAAGGTTAATAGGGTCTAGGGAGGAAGAACGAGTGTGCACACGTCTCAGTAGTAGCCTGCAATCAGAGATGGAAATCGGAAGGAAAGAATGAAAAATGGCGGAGGTGGTGGGAGAATAAGACAATGTAGCAGGAGGGAAACGACAGCATATATTCGAAATTTTGTTCTCAAAGAAATGAGAGAATAGGGAAGGTAGGCGAGTTGGGTCACTATCAGGAAACAAAGGGGTATTAGATTTACCTAGGAGTTTATTGAAAATATTCCAGAGGGATTTACTGTTGAGACAGGACGAGATTTTATTATTATAATAGGATTTTTTGGCGTCCTCACACAAGATATGATGGTGACGCCGTGCAACACAATAAGATTGCCATGATGCATCATTTTTCAGACGCAACCAATGGCGCTCAAGTCGTCTAAGAGAAGTTTTGGAGCTACGAATTTCACTATTGAACCAGGGACTATGAAGAGATGAAGAGGAACGGAACTTCTTAACAGGAACAAACTGATCTCTAAGAAATTCAAGACAGGAGTTGAAATATTTACAGAGATCATAAGGGGGTAAGAAACAAAACGAATCATAATTGAAAGAAGAAAATATCTGGTTACATAGAGAGTCGTAGTCAACAGTAAGATAATCTAGAAACGTGACAGTTTTATGCGATCTTAGGCTGAGAGGAATAAGCGCGGAAAATTCAATTAACGAGTGATCTGAAACAGAGGAATCAATAGGGAAGACAGTCAAATCCTTGATAGAAATAGGGGAGTCACTGAATGAGAGCACTATGTCGAGGGTGTGACCATGTTCATGAGTAGAACCGCATACATGATTTGCTAAGCCATAGGAAGATATTAATTCAAGAAACGAAGAAGAACACGATTTGAGATGAGGGGCATCTAGCCAAAGATTAAAATCGCCGCAAAAGAGAATCCTAGAAGAAAACATAGAAATAAGCGTATCATAGAAATAAGCGTATCAAACACACACACACACACACACACACACACACACACACACACACACACACACACACACACACACACACACACACTGACACACACACACACTGTCACACACACTGACACACACACACTGACACACACACACACTGACACACACACACACACAGAGTCTTGTTCAGTCCTTCACCGGAGAAGGTTGTGTCTGTGGCCCGGCTCCTCAGTTAGGTTAGGTGTGTATTTAAAAGTGCTCGCGCGATTTCGTGAGCGTGTCCGGTCGCGTGTTTACACGTTTACCGTGACACCTGTCATCATCAATCATCGCGGTGGCCGTTACGCAGGACGACTGCGCGTGTAAATACCCCAGTGTGCCAGTGTGTTTATTGTGCCAGTGTTTCCCCTTCTAGTCATACCCACCCTTCTAGTCATCGACCACCCACATTGTGCCAGTGAAATTCGTGTATATTGGATAATGTATGTATATAGTTTCGTGTAATTGTAGCCTGCAATGACGCAAGAGCTACATCATTTGTCGTGCGCTGTTTGTGACTCTACAAACGGAGTGCGACAGACGCACAATGATGTGGCTCTCTGCAGAGCATGCGACATATTCTGGCGGCGACACCAGGACAGCGGCGTGCGGGGGAGACAGTGCGACCGTGGAGGCAGCTGCCGTCTCACTCCGCACGACAGATCGTGTGCACTGTGCCGTCTAGCCCGTTGCCAAGCTGTCGGAATTCAGGCCGAGCGGGCCCCCAGCGCAGACACGGGATCCGACCCCACGCAGCCGTGTGATCACTGCGGCACTGTCAACAGCAGAAGGCGGGTGATTTCCTGCGCGCAATGTGAGCGGTTGTTCCACCTCACTTGCGTGGGAATCACCCGGGCACAAGCCGACGTCTTGCCGGTGTGGCATTGCGGTGCGTGCATGCAGAGCCGCGGTGCGGATGGCGACGTGGACCCGCCAGCCGACGGTAACGACACCACTATTCCGACAGACCTGGCTGCGGCGCTTGCCGAGCTCAGACAGCAACGCCGAGTGCGTCAGCATGTCCCACGTGCGCTGCGTCATCGGGTGGCAGCCGACCTCGCACAGCACATCACGGCGGCTCTGGAACAGCGCTCCCTCTCGGCCTGGTGGAAGCTGCTGTCATACGCCTTGACGGGTCCGATCAGCTCCGACGCAGCAGCAAGAAAGAAGCGGGGCACACAAAACCGAGTGCGATCACAGCACGACGAAAACGAGGCCAGATCCCGCGGCGTCAGAGCCAAGTGCGCCGATGGAGACATTGGCGCAGCTCTCGGCCTGCTGACATCCAGCGACTGCTTGGCCGGGGACGACGAGGCAGTGACCGCCGAGCTCGAGCGCAAGCACCCGCCTGCATTGCCGGACGAGCAGCTGCAGATGCATGACGCCGGAACACTGCCGATTTTTGAGGAGCACGAGATCCGCTCCGTCGTGCACTCGATGCCCAAAGGCTCATCGGGAGGACTGGACGGAATACGGCCGCTACATCTCCGCCAGCTCATCGCGCCACAGACGGCTGAAGCGGGCGCCCAGCTGCTGAAGGCACTGACGCAGCTGTGCAACTGTTGTGCACAGGGTCGCATCCCGGACTTCGTGCTCGGCGCATTCTACAGCGCGCGACTAATCGCATTGCGCAAGAAGTCCGGCGGGCTGCGCCCAGTAGCCGTCGGCAGTGTTTTGCGGCGCCTCGCCAGCAAACTGATCGCTGGCAAAATGACGAGCGCAGTCGCACAGCAGTTGCGCCCCGTTCAGCTCGGAGTGGGGTGCAGGCTGGGCTGCGAAGCGGCCGTGCACGCCACGCGCGCTTTCGTCAATGAGGCTAACGGTCGGCATGGTCACATTCTGCTGAAGCTGGATGTGACCAACGCCTTCAACACCATCAGTCGGCGCGCGCTGCTCGACGAAGTCGCCCGTCGTTTACCCGCAGCATTGCCGCTCGTCCAGCAGGCGTACGGCCAGCCAACCCCACTGTACCACGGCACCACGCGAATCTGGTCCTGTCGCGGTGTACAGCAGGGAGACCCGCTCGGGCCCATCTTGTTCGCCCTCGCCGTCGACCCAGTGGCCCAGTCTCTCCAGTCGCCATTGAACCTGTGGTACCTGGACGACGCCACACTGGCAGGCCCCAGGGAAGTGGTGCTTGCAGACGTCAGCCGCCTGATCCCGGCCCTCGGCAGCATCGGCCTCGAGCTAAACGCCGGCAAATGCGAAGTTGTCAGTCTGGGTCCAGCCACTGACACACGACCAGCAGAGACCGACGACTCGAACGAGGCCGCCACATCACTGCTTGCCTCGGCCACAGTCACGCCGCTCTCCGACCTCCATCTGCTCGGCGCACCAGTGCAGACTGGCGGCATTTCAGAGGCGCTCAACAAAATCCAGCACCAAACGTCCCTGCTGATCCAGCGCTCAGTCAACATCGGCTCGCACCCGGCGCTGTTTTTTCTCAGCAGGTACGCATCGGTTCCGCGGGCAATATATCTACTGAGAGCAGCGCCGGTTTACCAGGCCCGCGAACAAATGGGTGACATCGACGAGCAGCTGAGATCAGCCATCAGCGATTGCTGCAATGTCGCCATGTCAGACGCACAGTGGCTGCAGGCTTCTCTTCCGGTCCGCCACGGAGGTATCGGAGCCAGACGGCTGAGCGACGTGGCACTACCTGCCCACATCGCCTCGCTGGAAGCTACCAGAGACTTGGTCTGTCTCATTAACCACCGCACAAGCGGTGACAGACCCTGCTCTCTGGTGGCAGCCATCGAGGAGTTCGTGGACACCATGTGCCCGGACTTCAGCGCGAGCGAGCCACTGCAACAGCGCCACCTAGACGACCGATCTTCCTCCGTCCGCCAACAACATCTCCTCGGAAGCGCGAACCAGCTGTGCCGAGCCCGTCTCCTGGCCGCGGCCGCTCCTCACAGTGGCGCTTGGCTGTCAGCGCTGCCTGTCGCCAGCCTCGGCTTGCTGCTGCCAGACGAAGCCGTCCGAGTCGGCGTGGCGTTGCGACTCGGTGCCGCAGTGCAGGAACCGCACAGGTGTCGCTGCGGTGCCACAACTGACAGGTGGGGCCACCATAGCCTCTCCTGCAGTCGCAATGCCGGCCGCCTGCCACGCCACACAGCGCTGAACAACATCATTCGCCGCAGTTTGGCGTCGGCAGGAATTGCCGCGGTGCTGGAGCCACGAGGCCTTGACCGCGGCGACGGCCGCCGACCGGACGGAATCACCGTGTTCCCGGTGCGGCACGGCAAGTCGCTGCTCTGGGATGTGACCTGCGTCAACACGTTCTGTGACACACATCTGCTGGACGGCGCGGTCACTCCCGGGGCAGCAGCGCAGGCGGCGGAAGTCCGAAAGCGGCGGCGCTACTCAGAACTGTGCCAGCGGTACGATTTCGTGCCGCTGGCCATCGAGACCACCGGCGTGATGGGGGCGCCCCTGGACGACTTCGTGAAGCTCCTGGGCGGCAGAATAAGTGAGCGTTCAGGGGAGCCGCGAGAGACGGCCTGGCTTCGACAGCGAATAAGCCTGGCCGTCATTCGTGGCAACGCCGCCTCCATTGTTTTATAGTAGTATTGTGAATATGTGTACGTGTTTGTAAATATATTTGTGTGTCTCAAAAAAAAACAAAAACAAAAAAAAAACAAAAAAAAAAAACACACACACACACACTGACACACACACACACACACTGGCACACACACACACTGACACACACACACACTGACACACACACTGACACACACAGTGGCACTGACCGTAATTGTCGCGGGCTAGAATGGTGGCAGTTGAGCAATAGTCGACAATATGGTCGATGCACTTAACACCAGCGCCCGTCATAATCTAGCGTACATACACCGACACACACACACACACATACACATATACATGTGTGTGTGTGTGCATTAGTAGAGACAATGCGGAGCATACGAAACGCAAAATAATCGAGCACACACACACACATACACACAGATATATATAAGGAAGAAGATATTGACACACTGATAGAATAATACACGAACACATATAATGCAGGTGAAGTGTGTGTGTATAAATATATGCCCATATGTGTTATGGCAGCGTTCATGAAATTGAGCACTAATACATTGTGATCGAATTGAGACACACACACACACACACACACACACATACACATGCATACATATGCACACAGGCACAGGCACGTATAAATAGACAAATTAAAGAAATATACATTAAAACACGCATATACACACAAATGCACACACGCACACACACACACACACACACACACAGCAAACATACACACACGCACACATACATTGAAATGAGAAGAATTAAAGGGGATATGGTATGAAACTGAAAAAACAAGATGCCAACAGAAGATCAAACAGGACAGTTTTGCTTATAAGCACATCAGGAATCCAGATGTACATACACATACACAATCACATGAGGTCCATGTATTCTCTCTCCCTCCCTCACGAGCTCACTCACACTCTGTTTTCATTGAAGACCAGTGGTTCTCAACCAGTGTGCCGCGACACCAAGCAGTGCCGTGACATCTCTTGAGGATGCCGCCAAAATTCAGGGGAAATGGCATATTTGTATTATAATATCATTTGTTTGTAATATCAGGATCAGTATAAAAAATGTTATATCTATGTAAAGGCTGTTGCTACACCGATACAAAATGACGAAATGAAAAAAAAAAAAAAAACAACCGAGATATTAAATATGTATTTCCTTATAAAGGTGCCGGGAACTTTTGAAAGGCTCGACATAGGTACCGCAAACTAGAAAAGGTTGGGAACCACTGGTGTAGACACGCATAACCGCCCACACCTCCTTCTGAATCTTGAGACTCAATTAGACATCATCTCCTCTGTCTAATTCAGTGGTCCCCAAACTTTTTTTGTGATCGAGCATCACATGGAGGTACCTTAACAGTTGCCGCGTAACACCTGGATCTAGGGAAATTCAGTTCGATCAGATATCACTATATTTACATAATTGTACAAGTATAACTAATAAATTAACTGAAAAAACAACTCAATGAGAGGGCTGCTTCTTCTCTACCAGCTGGTCAATGAGGGACATTACTTTACTCACAACACATCGGAAATCATGACCTGGTGTCATTGTTCATGATAGCGAAAGCGTTTGCGTACCACTAGTGCAGTAGTTCTTAACCTTTTTCAGCGTTCGCATCCTTTTCAAATCAGCTGTTACTTCTCGCACCCTTTGGGAGCCTGGCTGGCACCACCGGTAGAGAACCCCTGCACTAGTGGTACCACAGCTTGGGAGCCACTGGTCTAATCATTTCGTTTCTCCGAGACTCAGCGTGTGTTTCAAACTCTGCTGAATCCAAGCCACTGTGGAATTGTAGATACATTCGTCCCTTATCGATGCATTCCGTACATCTGTGTGTGTGTGTGTGTGTGTGTGTGTGTGTGTGTGTGTGTGTGTGTGTGTGTGTGTGTGTGTGTGTGTGTGTCTGTGTGTGTGTGTGTGTGCGTGTCTGTGTGTGTGTGTGTTTGATGTCTACTAATTTGGCCTATGATTCTTTGTCGCTGTTCACGCCTGTCTGAAATAAGATACCAGTTCTGCGTTGCATGTTAGTGTGCATGTATGCGTATGCGTATGTATGTGTGTGTGTGTGTGTGTGTGTGTGTGTCTGTGTGTTTTCAAATGCTCTTTTTTCTAATTAGTTTGCTTGCTTTACATAACGGGGTAGAACGGCACATAGCTTTCTAGTCGCTCATAGTATTGTCTCCACTGTTTTTCGTGTACGTTAATATTGCAATTTGCTTCTTCCGATATGTATACATTTATATAAAACTACATCAACATGGAATTAATATCAAGACAAAACCCATGGAAAAACTTAACGAAAAGCACGAGCCGAAATCTTCTTACAAAACGATAGAAAATAAAAAGCTCCTAAAAGTCCTACTATTTTGGAATAAAACATTTTATTGTTGTTTACATTTTATATTTGAACAAAAAAAATGAGAAAAGCATGATAATTTTCAACAAAAGCTCATTTTCTGCATAAAATAGGTGTCTTTTTAGAAATTGTATCAAACCAATTTAATTACGAAGTTCAAACAAAAACGACTCATTGACACAATGAGACTGACACAATGACACATTGCCACTGACCCTAAGACAATGACACATTGACACTGACACAATAACACAATGACAATCTGATATAATGATACCTTGGCACAACAACACATTGACACAATGATACTGACACTGACCCTGACCAACGCCACCTAGATACAAGGCCCTTCCATCCCCTCCCCATGGGGGGTGTTACGTCAGCTCGTCCGTCCTAACGCTACCTGGGTATCACATCTTGCTATGACTCATCTATAAACCGATGCTAATGACTCAGCTACAAACCATTGAAACGCTGACGCTGCATCGCTGATCACGTGATCAGTTCGTTGTCAGTGTAGCGTTGTCAGTTCGTTGTCAGCGCGTGTTTGTGGTGTTGTGTGTATTTGTGGCGTTGCGTGTTTTGCGATTGTACGTGTGTTCGCTGTGATAATTATTTGTGGCGTTGTGCGCATTATATTTTCAGTGTAGCGTAGTTGGTTCGACGTGTTTATGTTAGTATTGCGTTCACAATTGTAGTGGCATTGAGCGTTTGCATTCGCTGTTGCTTCTATCATACCTTAAGCAGTGTTGTAGTGTTTCCCGCAAGTTTACTTCAAGTATTATTAGATTGGTGTATTCCGGAGAATTTCACCTTTCGGAGTGAAAGGTAAGTCAATAAATGCACACTCATTTATCTCTTCCGTTGAACCTGATTTTGTTGAATTAGTTAAGAAATGTTTCAATCTTTTTGAAATATTTGGTCATTTTATGCGCTGCATTTTATATCTTAATAATGACATTATCTATTACATCTTACGATTCTTACTCCCATTGTTTGAAAAAGCTGGTATTGCGTTGTGATTGTTTAGTCCAGTGGTTATTAGCCGGGAGAATCCATACCCCTTGGTGGAATGGGAATCAAATGTCGGAGGTATGGGATTAAATATCTGGATACCGCTATAAATTAGCAATAGCTATAATAATATTAAAAATAACAAAGTGAATAAAATAACTCAAATAATAATAAAATAACAAATTTATCATTGACTATTTCCTAGTAATCCGTATCTAAATTACAGTAAATTCAAGCGATTGCAATATTCGTGGATCTGGAAGACAAACTGGCAAATTATGATAGGATTGGTGATAATTATTTGAACAGTCAAGTAAGTCGCGGGTATTGAACCATATTGGACAATACATTGGTGGTATAGAACCATCAAAAGGTTGATAAGGTTCAAAAGTTCAAAAGTTCAAAGGTTCAAAGGTTCAAAAGGTACCCCAAGTATAGTGTATCAATATTTTGTTATTATGTTGTTCAGGAAACATGCCAGATAAGTGATGTGTCCGGGTGCAAAGACAACTACAATAGTGGCTCCAAAGTGAGCGTTTTCTGTTCACCGAAAGAGGAGGTGCTCCGAAAGAAATGGATGACAGCTATCAAACAAGACATGCCAATATACAATAATATATACGTAAATGTTGATACGTGCAAATTGTGCGTTAATGTGTGATATTTCCTCGTTCCTCCATTGCTCTAATTAATGCTTTTATTCTCCCCCATCTCAATTATTGCTCCTCTTTGTTTTATTCTCTACCAAAAAAAGACATTTCTTCCTTCCAATCTATTCTCAACCAATCGTGCCGTTTTGTTTTCAGACTTCCTATCCGTCATCCCACCTCTCGATACCTAAAAACATTGAGATGGCTTCCTTTTAAATATATGACCCAACACAAAATATGCTGTCTCACTTTCAAATTGATCAACTCCCTCTATCCTCCACCCTATCTGAAGGAGCTGGTAGTGCCAGTCTCACACAACACTAACACTCGATCATCTAGTGCCCTTCTAGAACCCCGAGCAGTTTCCGAATCATCATGGTCTTCCAAATCCTTCCAATACATTGCCATCAATTACATCTTCCAGCTCCTATAAATCTTTCAGCAGCAAATCATATAAATATCTTTTGGATGTGTACATAGATTCTTGAGCCCACACCGATATTATTCGTTTTTCTGTAGTATACGTGTTTTTGTGTGACTCTTGTTTGTCTTATTCCGCTGTGAGCCCAAGTTTATTCATGATGCATTTTCATTTGTTTTCTTGTTGTTAATTCGCACGCTTGGTACAATACATGATCGTAAACCTCCTAAATTTTGTTTGTATTAGGTTGTAAAAAGAATTGTTAAGCATTATACAGCTTCTAAATGCAAGGTTTCATTTAAAACTGGGAGTATTTGTGAAAATAATGCACCGGCGTACGCATAATATCAACTAATAGTGCACCGCAGCACATACACACTGCACCGACGTTGGCCGAACGCTGTGACGTCACAAAATCGTGAAACGGCCTTGTATCTAGGTGGCATTGCCCTGACACATTGACACTGACACCTTGACACAATGCCACACACTGACACCTTGACACAATGATACCGACTGACACCTTGACACAATGACACAATGGCACACATTGGCACAATTACAATGACCCTGAAAATTGAACACGTTGACAAAATGACACCAACTGACACACACACACACACACACACACACACACACACACACACACACACACACACAGTCGAGTCACCTTGGTCCAAAGCAAGTTCTTTCGCTGCATATTCTCCCTAAAAAAGTTTGATTCAATCACAGAAAAGGTTAACGAATTCAAGCTACTTAATTTCACTTCCATCCACAAACTATTCACCCTGTTACTAATCTTTCGTGACCTAAATCGAGGCAGCACGTTCCAAATAAGAGCCAACGTCTCACATACACGCAGAAACAACATGGACATTACCTGTCCTGCGTTTAGAACAATATTGTTTAAAAATAGTCTTTTTTATTTTGGTCCGAATCTGTTCAATAGTCTTCCTCATCGTCTGAAATCTCTTCCAGCTACAAATAAATCACTGATCAAAAAGTATATAAAGAAATATTTGTTGGATTTACAGTGTACTCAGTCTCCTTAGGAGATTGAATTCGCAGTTTTGCTTGAGCGATTTTGTGCTTATTGTGTGTGTGTGTGTGTGTGTGTGTATGCTTCTGACAATTGTGTTTCTACTTTTGGATGAATGATATATAATCCCACTTCGCATAGTATTGTCTTTTTCAATTGTCACATTGTCCAAAACCTTCATGTCTGCTATTGTCCTAACTTTCATGTCCGCTAAGGAGCTCATGCTCGGCGGACATTTGTCACCTTGATTTGTTCTTATTTTCTGATTATTGTATTGTTTGTGTGTGACAATAAACTTACAATTTACAATTTAATTTACACACACACACACACACACACACACACACACACACACACACACACACACACACACACACAGTGACATACTGACTGTGCGGTGAAGCGCAGTGTGTCCGAGATGGTCGGCGCGGTGCGTGGCGGCTTTCAGCAGCAACAAGAAACGCACCAGCCTGACCGGGTCACTGACCTCTGTCGCCGCAGGGCACGATGACGTCACACCAGATGTGTTGGCACAACTGGTTACAGCCAGCATTAATGCTGTTCTAAACGGTGGCACACACACACATACATACACATGTATACACATACACACACATATATATATTTATATATACACATGAATACACATACACACACGTATATACACAAGCAGACACACAAACACAATTGATTATATGTGTCTGCGCACAAAAATATAGTTGCATGTGTGTATGTGTGTGTGTGTTTGTATGTGTATTTCAGTGTATGTATTGCCACACATAGACAACAAAACAAGTTATACAGTAAACACAGATTAATAAGGCAACGATTCGTCGAGCCGTGGCTCTTGGACGAACGGATAGTGTAAAGTGCATTCAGTTGTACAATCATGTGAATGTGCTCATTTGTGTGTGATATTTATATTCTTCAATGGACAAATCATGTAGCAAACAACGAAAATCATATCGAGACTATATATGAAACAACACGAGACACTGCATTTAAGTATATGCAATTTACATGAATTACATCGAAATAAGACGGTCTTATCAACATACACCGTTAAATGTTTGAAATCATGTCGGCTAAAAAGTGTTTTTTTCAGAGCAAGTTTGAACCCTTCCAGAGAACTTGTTTCATTAATACATTTTAGGCTTTGTGGAAGTTTGTTCCAAATTTCAGGGCCTTTATGCAAAAAGCAATATCGAAACAAAGTAGTTCTAAATTTTGGTAGCATAATATCATATCTATTTCTCATAATGCGATTAGAGCTGTGTATGTACGTGTGTGTATCAATATGTACGTATGTGTGTGTGTGTGTGTGTGGGTGGGGGTGTGTGTATTTATGTGTATCAATGTAAATTGTAAATTGTAAATATATTTCCACACAAGAGTATACAATATGAACACATTAACATGTAACAACAGACATGGAAAAGATCCGACCAGCTCAAGCTTTCCGTCAGACAAACTTTTTATAATAAATCACGTGGTAATACAATATACACACGTGTTAATTTACGAAAACAATATCACAATTCACAGATATATAATAAGAACATAATTAAAAAACTCAAACAATTAGCTCATCTGGAAGT
Source organism: Sacculina carcini (assembly GCA_916048095.2). Lineage (NCBI taxonomy): Eukaryota > Metazoa > Arthropoda > Thecostraca > Sacculinidae > Sacculina > Sacculina carcini. The sequence goes on from OU696572.1 coordinate 9,829,464, forward strand.
AATTGTTACCAAGTGAATTGGACATCAAACATGTTTTTTCAATTTTATTTGGAATATATTTATTGTACCATTATATACGTATCTTGGTTTTAATTTTGTGAGGAAGCGAATTCCATATGTGCGGCCCTGTGCAGAATATACTATGTTTACATAATTGTGTTCGGTGCCGGGGACATACCATATTTATGATTGAACTGCCTGTGTTCCTTGAAACTATATTTCTCATAAATAATGTACTAGTATTGCCAGCAATTACGGATATATAAATTGTAAGGATTAAAAAGTATTTATGAATGGAGGCGATATTAAGAAGTTTGTTTTGGGATATTATACTGGCCGTGGAGTCAAATTTTCGTAAATGAAATATGCATCTGAAACCCTTATTTTGAGCAATTTTTACCTTACTCAAAAACGAAGGCCATGTACACCCCCAGACCGATACGCAATAATTCAAATAAGGATAGCAGAGCATATAGTATATGGTTAGCATTGCTTCTGAAGTAAGATAATCCCGAATTATATATAGCATCCCACAAAATCTAGATTTGTTCGTGCATACATCTTCAATGTTATGGCCCCAATTGAGATTTTTGTCAATGTGGATAGCTAAAATTTGTGTGAGTTCAACTATATTAATTATTTGATTTTCCAAAGTCATTTCAAGTAGCTTTTTGGATAGAGATTTGTTTTGGAAAAATATACAATTTGTTTTTGAAATGTTAAGCTTGAGTCTGTTCACTTTCACCCAATGCCTAACTGTCTCTAATTCAACTGTTAGTCTTCTATGTAGCACACCGAAATCACTGTCACCCATCAAGAGGTTTGTATCATCAGCATAGATCGTATACTGAAATTCTGCGCTGGCATTCGTAATATCATTTATATATGCGAGGACAAGTAGAGGTCCCAAGATAGACCCCTGTGGCACTCCGTACTGTGAGCTCTTTAAATCCGAGTGTTTACAATTACGGAAAACACGTTGAGTCCTATTGGATGGATAATTTTGTATGATTTCCAATGGTATTCCTCTGACGCCATAGTGCTTCAGTTTATCGAGGAGAATGTTATGATGTAAAGAGTCAAAGGATTTGGAGGTCTAAGAAAACGCCAACAGCATGCTTTTTAGAGTCCAGAAGACTAAAGACATGCTTTGTGAATTGTAGGACAGCAGTCTCTGTTAAGTGTTTTGCTCTGAAACCATGTTGACAGTCAGAGAGGAATCTACTTTGTTCCAGGTAGCTCAGGAGCCTCACTGCAATCGCTTTTCCGAACACTTTACTAAAAGCCGGAATAATTGAAACAGGTCTGTAGTTCTTTATGTCATGTCTGTCACCTGTTTTGTAAATTGGTATAACTTTAGCTATTTGCAGATCATCGCGAAAGATTCCTGACTTCAGTGATAATTTAATAATGTGTGAGAGAGGTGCTGAGATCAGACTTAAAGGTTAAAGGTTAAATGTTAAAGGTTAAAACCGAAGCTTATGAACACACAGGTGTGCCCCGTGCAGCTCGCTGCCACCGCAGAACCGACCCTCTCCACGCTATGACACCACAAGGACGTAAGACGTATTAGAGAGGGCCACCTCCCCAGAATGCATGACACAACACATGACTGATATCTGGTACCATCATTCTCTGCTGGGTGGACAGGGGCTGTGGTATTGTAGAATTCGCCCAATGAAATTCTGCTCCGCCGGGTTTCGAACCACGGACCTCCCGCTTGTGAGGCGGGTGTGCTAACAACTACACCACGGAGTCCACAGACTTTTAACTTCTTTCAATACAGCTGGTGATATGTCGTCAAATTTAGTTGAGCTACCCTTTATTGCTTGTAGGTAGTGCTCAACCTCTTCCTTTGTTGCCGGAGCAAGGTACATGGGAAAGCTGGGCGGAGCTGGTAAATACTTGAGGCAGCAGTGAATATTGTATGTGTTAAATTGTTGATACAGTGCGTGCGAGATTTCAATGATTAGCTGTTTCATTGGTTGTGTGATTTGAGTGTAGGATTCATGTAATGAGTGAATGTTCGTGTGTTTGTGCTGGCGTGCGTGTTCTGTGCGTTCGTGTGTGTGCTTAGTGACGTCACAGGCGCGCTTGTTCCCTATTGGCTGGTGTTGCGCATGCGCCGTGTGTGTGTGCGGTCAAGTTAAGGTCAGCGTCCTGGGGATTTTTGGGTCTGGAGGTGACAGTGGGTGTGTAGGGTGTGTTGTGTACGAGACAGAGATATACAAGATATAGCGAGCGTGTGCTAGTGGTAGTATATTGACTGTCGTGAATTGTGTTGCTGCAAGTTATAATTTCCTTCTTCATCTTCATTATTCTGCAATATATACATTTCAGTGTTTATCAGTGTTGGGAGAGCAATTCATGGATGAATCGAACGCACAATACTGTAAGTGATTCATATTGGGACGAACGAGATCATGAGAAGGGTCTCTGACGAAGTGATCCTTGAACTTTTTCGGAATGTCAGAGCTATAAGGTTCTAAGTAAATATTCCCAGAGTTTTCGATGCTCTGCTTCTTTCAGAGAATAGTGTTGATCATCTTCCAGTGCATGCTCGGGTTACCTTGACAGGCTCTGATTTGGGTTTTATAGTAGTTGTTTTTAGCAGTTCTCAACGTGGCGTTCAAATTATTCCGATAGTTTTTATAAGTCTGCAGGTAAGCAGATGACCACTTTCGTGCTAATCTCTCTAGTCTATGTCTTTCTCTGATGCTTCTTAGAGACGAAGTAATATAAGGACTGTCTTTTGACTTGTTCTTCACCAGAACTCGCTTTGCTGGAGATTTTTTCTCGTATAAATCCATTATTGTGGAGTGGAATACGTTGTACGTATCATTAACACATTTTGAGTTCATAACAATGCTCCAATCAGCTTGCGCTAGGGATCCAGTAAATATCAGCATGGCATGGTCTGGGAAATACCGCTTAGTGATGCATGTAGTTACTTTCCGTCTATGTGTGTATTTATGTGTATCAGGATGTACGTGTGTGTGTGTGTGTGTGTGTATCAAGGACTACAAAACACAGGCCGTAAACGTAACGGCCCGATGTCTGGGTCAGCTAGCGGCCGACATTGCTTCCCTCTACCAATCACAATTGAACGCTTGCACGCGCCCAGCTAGATACAGCACCTCTGTTCAATGAAGCCAGCCACACAATTCTCACAAACTCTGTCTACACCGCTAACAATACTGGCCTGCGCTCGATGACATCGGCTCGTGTACGTCCTGTATTTAGTAGTCTGTATTAGTATTATTATTATTAATTACAGGCAAATCCAGTAGCATGGGAAGAGTGCAAGCACTATTACCACCCTAAGGTGGCCTCATGTACCGGAAGCGCCCAAAAGATTCAGAGAGAAAGAGAGTTCGAAAAGAAAAAAAGTCTAGAAAGAGAGTTGGAAAGAAAATAATAAATACATAACAATAAATAATCAACCATCATCCGATAACAATCCATAATGTCACTCCACCCACGTTCCTCAATAAATAAAAACAATCAACAATAAATATGTGACTCAGTAAATAACAGCCATCAATAAATAAGAATTTATGTGTATTTATGTGTATAAATGTGCAAGTGCATGTGTGTGTGTGTATTTGTGTTGGTGCACCTGAGTTTGTCGTCAACACAGTTGATAAATTCGACAACGCTGCCGTATTTGGCAGCACACTGGAGCAGCGCCGAATTCGTCTCGTCGGCGCCACAATCGGCCACAACAGCCGCCTCCACAACCGCCACGTCCAAATGCAGTGATGCCAGTCCTTGTCTAGTGAGAAAAAATGAAACTCTGGCTGGCTGAAATAAATTATGACTGATTGTAATTATGTGATATTTCATATGTAATAATCAATTATGAGTGTCTTTTTTTAATAAATATATGTATTTTTACATCCAAAATATTAGCATTTTCCGTATCCTCTAGCAAGTCTGACAGCTAGTGGAAAAATAGAGTGGCATCCTCCAATAGAACGGTACTTTTACGATAAGTAACAATGCAAATCAGTATTAGTCATGTGAGTCAAGCGGGTGAGTGGTGTACAAGTGTTCAATGTTAGTCACCGGCGTAGTTGAGTATTGACGGCGTTGATAATGAGAAGGCCGGCGCATCGCCAGTGTGCACTAGCGGCGGCAACGTGTAGCGGCGTACGACCATCACTATCACATGTCTGCCAGTCTGCCTGTCTCCATGACACACACACACACACATACACGTAGAAATACAGCCACACCAATGCAAACACAAGCACATCTAAATATACGTACACACACACACACACATATATACAAACAAAAACACACGTACAAACACACGCACACCCACCCACACACACACACACACACACACAATTCCAAATACATACAAACACAAACACAGACAAACACACATACACACATATATATATACAGGCTCATACACACACTTTTGCCCCATATATTATATTATGTTGCCATACTGTGCTGTGTATTGTGGGCAATGAACAATGAACTATGAACACAAGCACACACAAATATACACGGAGGCACACGGAGACACACACATACACAAACACACACACACACACACACACACACATTACATTACATTAAGACATTTATATCGCGCTTTTCACCCGAGGGTCTCAAAAGCGCTCACACACACACACACACACACACACACACACACACACACACACACACACACACACACACACACACACTCAAGCACAAGAGTTATACACACACAATCACGAACACACATACTCACCTACATACACACACACACACACAAAACAGACAAGTACATATACGCACAAACACAAACATACACTCACGTTTACATACTCAGAAACACAAAAATACACACACACATACATATTGAATATGATAGCACAGCAGACATACAGCACAGAAGACAACACAACATACAACACATTAAGACAACACAGCAAGCATACAACGACATACACTCAGATTGACAAATCACAACACAATAGACACAAACACAAACACACACACATAAACAAACACACCTGACAGGCTAGCAAGGCACGCGTGCAGTCTATGTGCCCCCGGGCGACGGCCAGATGTAGCGGAGTAGCACGCCGACTGCCCTCATAGCAACTACACTTTCGCCTGTGTTGCTGCTGTAAGACGCCGAGGCTGTCTGGAGGACCTGGTTCTGGACCGTTGTTGCCAAAGTCCAATAGTAGCTGAACGCAGGATGCATGACCGTGAAATGCCTGCAAGCGCAGCGTAAATTGATGAAATTGGCAATGCGCCTTGCAAGCCAGAGTAAATTAAAATACATTGCATACATTGTAATTCATATGTCGAAATTCATTACATTGAGGCTTTTCAGTACAATCATTCACACACACACACACACACACACACACACACACACACACGCGCACACACACATATACACACACTCACACACACACACACACACACACACACACACACACACACACACACACACACACACACACACACACACTCACACGCACACACACATACACACTCACACACACACACAAATAAACATAGAAACAAGCATAGGACAATGTTTCGTTAGAGTGCAAGTGTGCTGGTATATACCCCTGGAAAAGACACAAACACGCAGAAACACAGAAAAAACACACAATACATACAAACACAAATGTGTGTCTGAGCGTGTGTGTACGTGTGTGTGTATGTGTGTGTGTGTGTGAGTGTATTATATGGAAAAGAACAAGGAAAGAAAGAAAAGATAACCGCTCTTACAGCCAGATCCAATGGAGACCATGATACACGAGATACGGCGGCTGTCTTGGACGGCTGCCAACAAAACAAGCAGCTGTTGGCCGGCGGGCGGCAGCGCAGCAGCTGGTCCAGGGCAGCTGTCGTGCCACGTGCCGCCGCCACGTGCAGCGGCGTGGCGCCGCTCGTGTCACACGTGCTAGCCACGCAGCCGGCTGATAGCAAAAGCGCCACGATTCTGAACACACACACACAGACACACAGACAGACACACACAAATACAGACACACACACACACACATACACAAATACAGACAAACACAAACACACACACATACATACAAATACAGACACACACACACACACACACACACACACACACACACACACACACAAATACAGACACACACACACAACTACATACAAACACAAACACACACACAAATACAGACACACACACATAAACACACACACACAAATACAGACACACACACACACACACACACAAATACAGACAAACAAAAACACACACACATACATACAAATACAGACATACAGACACACACACACACACACACACACACAGACAAACACACAACACATACACAAACACAGACACACACACACACACACACAAACACACACATGCCTAAACAGACTATCACATGGGTTCTAAATATGGGTTCGCAGATCCCCAGGAGTTTGGCGAGTCAGTTTCAGAGGTTCGGAGGTTTGGTTCACCCACTATGATTATGATTATGATTATGAGTATGGTTCGTGACGTCAAGCTCTGCTTGATCATCATTGGCTGCAGTTAATCACGCCACATCACTTGGTCTTGATATCTGTGCTGCAAGCAACTCGGTCCACTCAATAGTAGCCTACTTGTTTCACTGTCTCGATCGTAGGTGATTTGTGATTTTTCTCAGAATAATACTTCAAACACAAAGGGTTCGATGAGTGCATGTAAGACACTTGTAGGGTTCAGTACCTGCAATAAGGTTGAAAGCCACTGGTATGTCACCTTTTCCGTTTTTTAATTTAATTGAATTCTATTAAAAATTCACATATAAACATACGCTATTCATGTGTCCAAAATAAGCGAAAATATAGTGGAATGTCCAAACAAAAATAAACATAACTGATTATATGAACGAAATAACACGAAGGGAATATAAGCAAGCAAAAATAGAGGAAATAATGGACGGCTAATATATTTGTGCATGCACGTCATTAGCCAAGCTGAACATAATTACAAGAATGAGCATAGCGGCAATGTCATTGGACAACAAACCCCGGGGGTATTTCAGATAGATGATCGCAGACATACGTCACAAATTGGCTGTAATTGACGGAGGTATTGGATATGACGGCAGCTAAAACCCGACGGCAAATATGATGCCTGCAAGAAATGCTGAAAATTTGCAACACAACTTGTGGGCCGATGTTGTCCCAACACATAAACGCAAACGCTGCCAAAAACTAGCCTCATGAGTCCAATTATAGTAATTTTCCACCCAGGAGTAGTACGGCACATTGTTCACAACAGAATACTAAATCTAAATATATTAAATCTAATACTAATACTAAATCTACTACTAAATACTAACTCAATGAGCCAATTGCTGGAGAGAAGTTATGGTCAATGACAAGAAGATTGAAGATAACGAGATCAACATTACGAACCGCACACAAGTCATTTGGTGCAGTAATTAATACACAGATATTTAGCCACAAACACCCCGCACAAACACACACAGACATACACAAAATGACAGCCATACTGACGAAGAAGAATCAAGTAGGTTCAAAATTCAATTCAAAATCAAGAGTAGAAAAAATGCGTCAGAAAAATGTCCACGAAAATATCAAATTGAATTTTTTTTTAACAAATCAATTTTTTCCTCCAAAATAGCCTTATTTTTGTTGTGCATCGTGTTTTCGCGTCCGTGTATCATTTTAGGCGCATTTAGGCGCAAGAAATGCTGAAAATTTGCAACACAACTTGTGGGCCGATGTTGCCCTAGCACGTAAACGCATTTGACCATTTTCCTCCCAGGAGTAGAACGGCACATTGTTCACAACAGAATAATAGCTCAATAAAAAACAGAGAAAGAAAGCGAGAGAGAGAGAGAGATATATACAAATGGAATGAAAGACAAAGAAAGAGAAATTTACTTGCGCATTGAGCCAATTGCTGTAGAGAAGTTATAGTAAATGACAAGAAGATTGATGATAACGAGATCAAAATTACGAGCCGCACACAAGTCATTTGGTGCAGTAATTAATACACAGATATTTAGCCACAAACACCCCGCACAAACACACACAAAATGACAGCCATAATGACGAAGCAGAATCAAGTAGATTCAAAATTCAATTCAAAATCAAGAGTAGAAAAAATGCGTCAGAAAAATGTCCACGAAAATATCAAATTGAATTTTTTTTTACAAATCAATTTTTTCCTCCAAAATAGCCTTATTTTTGTTGTGCATCGTGTTTTCGCGTCCGTGTATCATTTTAGGCGCAAAATAAACTATATAATGTTAAACTTATTAAATAATACGAGAAAATATTTGACGCTGGATAAAATACTGTTCAAATTGGACATTCGGTGAAAATTCGCACAAAATAAACTGAATAACAACAAAACAAACAAAAATACTACATAAAAACACATTAATAAACACTAATAATCAACAAGTAAAACGCGTGCATATCCGTAAAACATTGGTGAACATTATTTTTTAATCAAGCATTTATGATGCAACGAATGCATAGTTGCATGTATGAATGTGATGGAATGGGGGGGGGTAGAATGGGATATAATATAAGGGGGCGGGGAAAGGAGGGGGGAGAGGTCACTGACCGTCCAGTGTGATCGCCGGCGGCCGCGTAGTGAAGCGATGTTCTACCGGAATTGTCAGTATTGTCAACATGCGGTCCACACAACAGCTCACAAACCACCTGACACACAAGGTGGGTCGATTTATAACTTGTCTTTTTTAAAATTCAACCAGTTTCAAATTGCGGTAGATACAGTTGTTCATGCTGATTTCGAAAATATGGTTTTTATTGTAATTGATAAGGAAGCGCCTCCCCGAAATCAAGGTTAAAATTCACTTTTTTTCTCGCTCGCTTAGCGTTCCATTATAGCTGCTTGGAGTATAAAATTAGTTTAGAATCGCAATTAAAATCAGCTTGGAAAAGAAGCAGTTTTGAGCATACATATTTCGAAAATATATATTTGATCGAAATTAATGTTATACTTCTTGGGCAAACATCTTCTGAAAAAGCGATTTCAACTAAAATTCCGGTCGTATATTAGTGGACTGTTTTTGTTGGAATTGTATCATACATTAGGGTTGTGACAGAAAAAAAATTTTGCAAGTTAAAATTCATGTTGTTATGAGATGAGTTTCTAGTAAATTGTCATAAAAATCACAATTAGTCGCGTTTTTGGTGAAAAAAGTTCCCCCACCAATGCTATTATAACTACCGAGTTCTAATCGTGAAGAAATTCCAACTAACAATGCCGTTTCTTCTTTGCATTTTGCCATCTATTTATAAATACTATATTTTTTCTAGTAGCGGAGATAATTTAACTAATTTAAGATAATAATATATTGCAAATAATTTAAGTTTCAAGAATAAATTCTCATATAAATTTGTGGTAAGTGATTACAAGCGCACAAGATATAAACTTTTGTAGAGGAGTGTTGTGTGATTGTCTACAGATATGTCTCAGTAGATTGAATGCCTCAGATGATATGATTATCGGAAGTGTTGTCTGTGAGTCATCAGGTTAATTCCGTTATAATGCTTCCGAAAATGGTATTGTTATAATTAGTATTTACTTTTGTTTTGACGCATATATGGCTATATAGACTGTTCATGTATTTGTAGCCTATATTTGTCCGTCCTTGTTTTCATATCATTGTTGTGCATGTGCTTGCATTTGTATAATGAGTGCTTCACAAATGACTTCATGAATACATAAATACAGCAACATTCAGTTTTACACTAATGAAAAATAATTTAGTAATAACTGATTTAACTTTTTTAGTATTTGACTTGTTGGGATCTGTTTTTGTGTTTAGCAACTCATTAGCATTCATAGCAGGAGTTTATTTATTTTGTGTCATATCCCTAATGTACAGTGTACATGTATGATGTACATTGTGCGTGTATGATACACCATGAAAATGTACGATCACATAAAAACATTTTTCACATAAAATGCCGTTTTTAAGAGAGAAAAAACATAAAATGTCATTTTTACTGAAAAATGCTGTCTAAATATATAATTATATAGGTTGCGTCTGGAATTAATCTATCTTATTAATAATTGTAATTACACAGATCACAGATTCAACATGTTATTATACACTCAAACACTGTATATAGGTTTAATATTAACGCCAGCAACATTAACAATGGAAATATAGCAACGTTCCTAATAGCTTCTCAAGTCTGGACACGAAGAGCGTAGCACGGTGTTATATTCCTGGTTAACTACCGTATGTGTTGTGGTTTAATTTGTGTGATTCAATCGCTTCAAGCTAGATACACGTGTCATTGGCTTTTTGGGAAGGTAGGATCATACATGTACTTCATATTTACATTTTGGGAAATTATTAAACACAAATTGCTCGAATAGCGTCGGTCTGTACTGTAACGTCACGCTCAAAGGGTTAAAGGAATTCAACGTGAACTCGAATTTTCCCAGAAAAACATGTCTGATAGGAAGAGAATGTTTTGTGCTGCATGTGAGAAAAACGTGCCCGTTGGTCACAAGTTACAGCTCGATCAACACAACAAATCGTCTGCTCACTCAAAAAGCATCATATCAACTATACATGCTGAATCGAATCATGGAATTATTTTGCCTCGGAGCAAAAGTCCAAAATGGCACCCCTACAGTAGCATCTCTTCCATGAACATTTCGAGTGTGGTTTCTCATGTTTCGCAGAGCCCCACATATTTTTCCTTAGCCCCCCTCAACTCCCCCACCGGAAGAATCCTGGCGCCGCCACTGTACTCCAGCATTATCGGAAGGGCCAATCAAGGTGAAACTTTTGCCACGTACTATGAAAATTTCGCCTCCCTGAGGATCACTCCCCAATGATATGTCGCTAGATACATGCATAAAATGCAGATAATCTACGAAAAAATCCAAAGTTTACATATTATATGAAAATTGAATAACATATTTCGGGACTTTTGACAACATATTTTGGCGTTTTTCGTCGCATAGTAAAAACATAAAACGCCAAAAATCATCACATAAAATCCCAACTCTAACCATGATGTTTTGTGTGTGCATATATGTATTATGTCTGTGTGTGTTTGTGTTTATGTGTTTGTGTGTGTGTTTGTGTGTGTGTGTGTGTGTGTGTGTGTGTGTGTGTGTGTGTGTGTGTGTGTGTGTGCTTGTGTGTGTGTTTAATTTGTTGGAGTTTAGCTTTACATAGATGTTGTTATGTCACGTTATGTTGTTTGAATAATATAATATTATTCTCCCGTTTGGCAATTATTCTACTTAAACACCTACTAACGTAGTGCAAAAAAGCATACACACACATACACACACAAACACACACATATACGCATAAACCCACACACACACACACACACACACACACACACACACACATACCTGGTAATGGCCTCGTAGGGCAGCGTACTGAATAGCTGTACGTCCCTGGTTGTCTTGCCTATGAATATAGCTGTACAGTGCGTCAACATCAACACCACGATCACTGGGATCATTGGGATCACTGGGATCGCTGAGATCACGTGACTCGTGTGGATCGCTGAGATCACAAGCACCGCAGGGATAACTGGGATCATATGGATCACTGGGATCATATGGATCACTGGGATCATATTGATCGCTGGGATCATATGGATCACTGGGATCATATTGATCGTTAGGATCACATGGATCAAAAGCAGTGGGATTGTCGGCTTCCGGAGCTTGGCGGTTGTGAAATTCGACCGAGCAACGACCGCTGGCATATCGCTTGAGCACACACACAATATCCACGTGTCTAACACACATACACACACACACACATATACATACATACATTGGCAGCATAAGCTATGAACGCATTCAATAATATAATAAATTAAATGACAATTCATGAATTAATGCACAAGTGAATGGGAAATTTTGGTATTAAACAAAATTGACTACAAAAAAAATTGACTAAAAAACTGTTGAATGTTGCTTGTATATTGTACACTTGTATTTTGTTAATTTGAAAATGTATACAATTATTGTGCATCAGAATCATGTTTGTGTAATTCAACTGCACACACATATTACACATGTACATCTTGAATATATTAAACAAAAATGCCCGTAATAAGCTTTAAGCTTAAAATACATAGTGAAGACGTATGGTAAACTGGTAAATTGTTACGGACAAAGTTATACTGAATGTATATAAATGGGGTTGAAGCCCCCTCCCCCACCCAAAATGTTTCCATCGACTCCTCATAACCAAGAGGTTCACAAAAAGAGGTTAATAAAAATATATTTTCTGTATAATTTGTTGATATAAGCATTATGGCAAATCAATGTTATTTTGTTGTGTGAAACTGTTATGTGGTGATGTTTGGCTATAGTTTTTCAGTAATATATTATTGATATAATGACCGTCACTGCATAATCATTCAGTGTCGTTTATTTAATTATTTAAGTCTCAATTTTGTTAAAATTGTGTCATGTGCTTGTGTTTAATGCTTTCTGTGTCTGATTTAGGGCAATAAACATGTGTGTGTGAAAAAGAAAGAAAAAGAAATACGAAAGAAAGAAAGAAAGACGTTTCATAATGATGCCTGTACATGACTGATCGTCCCCAAGATTCAACCCCCCCCCCCCCAAAATTGCACTCTCGATCCGCCACTGTGGTTTGTGTGACAACAGGCAGCTGAATATGGCGATAACTTATTAGTATTTTTCGAGAAACAAAAAACAAGCCGGAAGAAAGCAGAATAAAAGACAAAAAAGGAAATACAAGAGAAAAAACAAACAATTAATAAAAACAATAAGAAAGCTAGAAAATATGTGCAGATCGAATATGCTTGAGCAAAATATAAATTACACATTGTCTAATTGATTAAATAAACAAAATAAATATTCAAACACTGAAAAAAACACTGTCAAAATTGAATCTTGCGCAATTAAATGATAAATATTCACCAATTGAATAGAGAATTGAATTAAAATAATTTTATTTAATAATAAATTAATTGAAATATTCACCAATTGAATAGATTTATTTATTATTTTCTTTCCAACTCTCTTTCTAGACTTTTTTCTTTTCTAACTCTCTTTCTCTCTGAATCTTTTGGGCGCTTCCGGTACATGGGGCCACCTTAGGGTGGTAATAGTGCTTACACTCTTCCCATGCTACTGGATTTGCCTGTAATTAATAATAATAATAATAATAAAGAAACACTGTTTAAATTCAATAGTCGATGAAAATTCACGTCAAACAGACACAGAGAAAGAGTGTGTGTGAGAGAGAGAAAGAGAGAGAGAGAGAGAGAGATAGAATGGCGCGTGCTGACCCGTGATAGGCGGCCCAGTGCAGAGGTGTGCGTGCCTCGCTGTCACGTGTCTTCCAGCTGGCGCCACGAGACACTAGCAGGCGTAACAACGTGACATCACCACCACCCGCCGCCACATGCACGCAACTCTCGCCTCACATACACACACACATACACACAGACACACACAGATATACACACACACAGATATATACATTGTATTTTCCCGTGTATAAGATACTTTTTTTGGTCTGATTTTCATTTTAGAAACAGGGGGTCTCGGGAATATATATATATATATATATATATATATATATAGATTCATACACAGACATATACTCACTTTCATTTATTAATATACATAAACACGCACACACACACTAGACACATACACACACACACACTAGACACATACATACACACACTGGAGACATACACACACACACACACACACACTAGAGACATACACACACACACACACACTAGAGACATACACACACACACACACTAGACACACACACACTAGAGACATAAACACACACTAGAGACACACACACACACACTAGAGACATACACACACACACACACTAGAGACATACACACACACACACTGGTTTTAGAAAAAACAGATCAACTAATGATGCATTGTTAAATTTTGTTAAAAAAATATACGAAAATTTGGATGGAAAATTATTTACAGCTGGTGCTTTTTTAGACATTTCTAAGGCATTTGATTCTCTAAACCACAAAATTTTGCTGAAAAAGGTAAGCAATATTGGTGTTAGAGGAATTCCGAATCAATTATTTAAGAGTTATTTAGAAAATCGTATTCATTTTGTAAATTGTAATGGACATGAGTCTAGTATTAAAAAAATTGATTGTGGAGTCCCCCAAGGTTCTATTTTGGGTCCCATTGTTTTTTAATATACATAAATGATGTTGAGAATTCCACTAATGATGCTAGAATTTACTCTTTTTGCTGATGACACGAGTGTTGAAATATGTACAAAAAATCTAACTGAATTACATATAAAAATATGCCAGACAATGATGGATATTAAAACTTGGCTAAGAAAAAATGGATTAAGATTAAATGTCAGTAAAACAAAGGTTGTAGTATTTCAAAACAGATCTATAAAATACAATCTTGAGCCAATAAAAATTGAAGATGATTTTATAGAGAGAGTACCCTCTACAAAATTTCTTGGAATAACAATTGACGAAAATTTGAATTGGAAACAACATATACTCAAATTAGGCATTGAAATCTCTAAATATTCAGGTTTAATTTATAGATTAAGAGATAGGTTAACCCCGGAAATTATGATTATATTATATTATACCTTTTGCTACTCGAAATTAATTTATGGAGTGTCAGTTTGGGCGTTTACCTGGCCGTCTTTTATAAATAGTTTGTTCAAAGTTCAAAAATCCATAATAAAAACTATTGGCTACAAAAAGAAATATGAGTCATCACATGAAGTTTTCAATAAATTCAAAATTTTGAAATTTCCCAATGTAATGAAGTATTTCATGATACTAAATATATTTCGTTATTTAAAAAATAATCAAATTAGTGATAGTTTATACAGTATGTCGGATCATGACTTTTGCACCAGACATAGTCAGTTGAATTTGAGTCCACCACCATTCAGAACTATATTATTTAAAAATTCGTTTTTATACTCAGGACCAATTATTTGGAATTATTTACCCAGTGAATTAAAATCCACAGTAAACACTGAATCTATAGGACAATTTAAGAATAGATTGAAAAAATTCTTTTTAGAGAAACAAAATGCAAATTCAGAATGATATATAATAACCATATTAACAAGATTGCGGTTACATTTTAAGTTATGTTACTCCTTATTGTTTTTATGCTATTCATGTTATTTTTATTGTTTCATTGTTGCTTAATATTACAACTATACTGATGTGTTGTTCTAAGTATATTACATGCCATTTTTTGTGACCTATTTTTTCACACAAGAGTATGTCTAAATGTTTTGTTAATGTATATATATTTATAACGTGTCTGTCCAAGAGTTATCACTCGACAGACTATGCCAAATCGTTTGATATTTTGTCACTGTACTTTTATGTACAGCCACACACACACTAGAGACATACACACACACACACTAGACACACACACACACACACTAGACACACACACTCAGACACGTACATACACACACACACACACACACTAGACACACTAGAGACATACACACACTAGACACATACACATACACACACTAGAGGCCTACACACACACACCAGACACACACACACACACACACACACTAGAGACATACATACACTAGACACATACACATACACACACTAGAGGCCTACACACACACACACACCAGACACACACACACACACACACTAGAGACATACATACACTAGACACATACATATACACACACTAGAGGCCTACACACACACACACACACACACACACACTAGAGACATACATACACTAGACACATACACATACACACACTAGAGGCCTACACACACACACACCAGACACACACACACACACACACACACACACACACTAGAGACATACATACACTAGACACATACACACACACACACACACACACTAAAGACACGCACACACACACTAGACACACACACACACACATTAGACACACACACACACACATACACACACCCACACACTAGAGACATACACACACTAGACACATACACACACACACACACACTAAAGACACGCACACACACACACTAGACACATACACACACACACACACTAAAGACACACACACACACACACTAGACACATACACACACATACACACACCCACACACTAGAGACATACACACACTAGACAGATACACACACACACACACACACTAGACACACTAGAGACATACACACGCTAGACACATACACATACACACACTAGAGGTCTACACACACACACACTAGACACACACACACACACTAGAGACATACATACACCAGACACATACACACACACACGCACTAGATACATACACACACACACTAGACACATACACACACACTAGAGACATACATACACTAGACACATACACACACACACACTAGACACACACACACACACACACTAAAGACACACACACACACACTAGAGACACACACTAGACACATACACACACACACACTAGAGACACACACACATACACACACACATACATGCGGACTCACCCAGAGGACCGAAGCAGTTGACATGAGCGCCGTGTTGTAGCAGTAAAGACACGACACTTGCGTGATGATGAGCCACGGCCAGTAATAACGGCGCAGGCACCTGTGAACTGCTGGTATTGCATACCGTCTCACCTGTGTACACACACACACACAATACATTACATTACATTAAGACATCTATATCGCGCATTTCACCCGAGGGTCTCAAAAGCACTCACACACACACACACACACGATCAAGCACAAGAGTCATACACATACACGAACACACACACACCCATACACACACACAAAACAGACAAGTACATATACGCACAACCACAAACATACACTCACGTTTACATACTCAGAAACACAAAAATGCACACGCACACACACGTACATATTGAATAAGATAGCACATCAGACATACAGCACAGAAGACAACACAACATACAACACATTAAGACAACACAGGAGGCATACAACGACATACACACCACACACATACACACACACACACGATAGCGGCTTAATTTTCCAAGGAAATGCGTGTAGAAGACACACACACACACACACACACACACACACACAAACTGAGCAAAACACGTTGTCGAAAATATATAAAAAGTATAGTTTCCCGTTTGGGAGCTTAGATAAATGTAGTCAATTAGACAGCAAAATAATTGAGGCTAGAAATTCAAGTTCCTTCAAAAATATGTCAGATGAATTATGGAAAAGAGACGGGACAGCACGAGCTTAGCTCATATCCTGTAGAACAACTAGGTGAGTACACACACACAAACAAACAGACACACACACATTTCGTTTCATATATATCGTAGATCTCGTTTTAATACAAAATTCTACTGCATATTTTCCATGGTGGGCTTAATGGCCAGAGCAATTTCAGGGTGGTAAAATTCTGTCTGTCAAAGTTGTATTCATCCAAAAGAACAAGCTTTATTATAGTGGGTAATTATATCAATGTTAATAAAGTAGAAATATGTGCAATAGTTTGATGAGAAACGTAAATTTAAACGTAA
Organism: Sacculina carcini; assembly: GCA_916048095.2. NCBI lineage: Eukaryota > Metazoa > Arthropoda > Thecostraca > Sacculinidae > Sacculina > Sacculina carcini. The sequence goes on from OU696572.1 coordinate 9,847,014, forward strand.
ATAATAGCAAATGTGTTTTCCGAATACTGTATATGTAGAACAGAGCAATATAAAAATACCACTGGAAAAAAAGTTAAATTTTAGCTGGGCTTATTGGATCGTACCACTAAAAACCTAGTATTTCAGGCCTGAAAAGTAGCATGGGTTTAATGGCCAGGATCTACAGTATTAGAAATATTTCTTTCATATCAACACAAAATGTTCAACAACAAAAAATTACTCAAATCAATTTGTATACAAGCTTGAAGGTTGAGGGTGTCAAGTGACGGCTGCTACACGGAAAGAAGTCGAAGCTTATGAACACACAGGTGTGTTCCGTGCAGCTCGCTGTCACCGCAGAACCGACCCTCTCCACGCTATGACGCCACAAGGACGGAAGACGTATTAGAGAGGACCACCTCCTCAGAATGCATGACACAGCACATGACTGATATCTGGTACCATCATTTACTGCTGGGTGGACAGGGACTGTTGGATCATAGAATTCACCCAAAGAAATTCTGCTCCGCCGGGTTTCGAACCACGGACCTCCCGCTTGTGAGGCGGATGTGCTGCCATTACACCACGGAGTCCAACAAATGTCAAAGTTATTGTTATCAACATAATTATGGGTAATGGGTAATAGGAAGTAATGGGTTGAACCAATGTTTGTCAACGTGGGCCATAGGACGACCTTGGGGGGCCATGGGGTTCTTCTTAGGGGCCATAGGGCCAAATTCGAAAACTGGAGAACCACCATGCTTTCTAACAGGTCACAAAAATATATGTTGAAACAATTTAAACGTCTGGAGAAGTGGCACCACGACGATCCACGTGCAAAATCGGGCCACTGGGACTTCTAGGGAAACCAAGGACTGTTTCTGGGGGTCCCAAAGACTCACATTGTGTTGAAACGAGCCATGGAAAGAGAAAAAGGTTGAGAACCACTGGGATTAACGGCTTTCACACTCATTTCATTTCATTTATTGGACATTTATAATGCGCCTTTACAATAGTTTCACAAATTCTCGAAAGCGCCACACACACACATCCACATTTATATGCCTACATGCACATACTCATGCATGCATGTACATATGCACACATACATACATGTGCACACCCGCATACAATCATACACACATATACTCACATATACATATGAAGCTCAACACAGGACAAAACGCACCTCAATTACACTCTCAATAAATGAAACATTAGTGCATGCACAATGAAAACAAGTAAATCTAATAACATTAATAATACAATAACATTCACACTCACACACACACACACACACGTACGATGTTCATATGTGTGTGTGTGTGTGTGTGTGTGTGTGTGTGTGTGTGTGTGTGTGTGTGTGTGTGTGTGTGTGTGTGTGTGTGTGTGTGTGTGTGTGCGCGCTTGTTTGTGTGTGAGTGTGGGGGTGTGTGTCTGCTTGCTTGCTTGTGTGTATGTTTGTTTATGTGTGCGTGTGTATCTGCTTGTGTGTTTGTGTGCGTGTGTGTGTGTGTGTGTGTGTGTGTGTGTGTAATTCAGTGCATTAGTGTGTGTTACATCAGTATTGCAACGAAAAGCACATATTTTGTGATTGCAATGTACGCATTTATTATTATTATTATTATTATTACACAGCCGCCCCCACCTGATTCCAACAGCCATCGCAGACGACTCGTGTGTCCGTTGGCAGCCGCCACGTGCACCGCAGTGGGTGCGGCCAAATCGACGCACTTATCGTCGACATTTGGCAAACGTGGCGCGGCCGGTTGGCGTGTGGTCGACAAATGCGCCAGTATCAGACGAACACATGTGTCACCATTGTCTCCAGCCCTAGAGCCAACGGCTAAATGTAGCGGCGTCTATGCACAATAATAATGAGGTGTCATGTGCCTGAAGCTGACGTGTGTGTGTGTGTGTGTGTGTGTGTGTGTGTGTGTGTGTGTGTGTGTGTGTGTGTGTGTGTGTGTGTGTGTGTGTGTGTGTGTGTGTGTGTGTGTGTGTGTGTGTGTGTGTGTGTGTGTGTGTGTGTGTGTGTGTGTGTGTGTGTGTGTGTGTGTGTGTGTGTGTGTGTGTGTGTGTGTGTGTGTGTGTGTGTGTGTGTGTGTGTGTGTGTGTGTGTGTGTGTGTGTGTGTGTGTGTGTGTGTGTGTGTGTGTGTGTGTGTGTGTGTGTGTGTGTGTGTGTGTGTGTGTGTGTGTGTGTGTGTGTGTGTGTGTGTGTGTGTGTGTGTGTGTGTGTGTGTGTGTGTGTGTGTGTGTGTGTGTGTGTGTGTGTGTGTGTGTGTGTGTGTGTGTGTGTGTGTGTGTGTGTGTGTGTGTGTGTGTGTGTGTGTGTGTGTGTGTGTGTGTGTGTGTGTGTGTGTGTGTGTGTGTGTGTGTGTGTGTGTGTGTGTGTGTGTGTGTGTGTGTGTGTGTGTGTGTGTGTGTGTGTGTGTGTGTGTGTGTGTGTGTGTGTGTGTGTGTGTGTGTGTGTGTGTGTGTGTGTGTGTGTGTGTGTGTGTGTGTGTGTGTGTGTGTGTGTGTGTGTGTGTGTGTGTGTGTGTGTGTGTGTGTGTGTGTGTGTGTGTGTGTGTGTGTGTGTGTGTGTGTGTGTGTGTGTGTGTGTGTGTGTGTGTGTGTGTGTGTGTGTGTGTGTGTGTGTGTGTGTGTGTGTGTGTGTGTGTGTGTGTGTGTGTGTGTGTGTGTGTGTGTGTGTGTGTGTGTGTGTGTGTGTGTGTGTGTGTGTGTGTGTGTGTGTGTGTGTGTGTGTGTGTGTGTGTGTGTGTGTGTGTGTGTGTGTGTGTGTGTGTGTGTGTGTGTGTGTGTGTGTGTGTGTGTGTGTGTGTGTGTGTGTGTGTGTGTGTGTGTGTCATAGTTATATGTGTAAATTGTGTGGATTATTCATGTGTGCTATATATATATATATATATATATATATATATATATATATATATATATATATATATATATATATATATATATATATATATATATAAATATGAGCTATGCATATATGTGCATGCATGCAAATATATATATGATGATGATGTACGCATATATTACACCCAGCTGGAGCAGGAGGTGCAATGCGCTATAGCCACATTCAAAAATGAATCACTGGTGTATCAGCCGGTTCCACTGCTGGCGATTAGTAGCCGTTGCAGCTGCACTACTAAGCGTCAGACCGAGCCGCTGCAGGTCTTCCTCCATCTGCTGCCGGTAAGTGAAACGCAGGGCAACGCCTCGACGTCGTGGCTCGGTAGGCGGACTGGACAACACGACAGCCAGCGGCACATCAGGTCGGCGCAGCACGTGTCCCAGTAGTGTCAGTCTCCTCGTGCGCAGAGTACGAGACACCTGCACCGTGCCAGTCTGAGCGTAGAGGCTGCTGCTGGTAACAATTGTTGGGTAGCGGATACCAGCGCAATACCGTAGGAGAGCACGATGTCCCGCATCGACTTCCTCACTCAGCGTCTCTGTCAATGCCCACGTTTCGCCACCATAAATCAGTGTGGACTGCACACAGGCAGCGAACAGACGAATTTTGGCCTGTATTGATGCGTTTGAAGTCCAAACACTGGAAAGTCAGCGGTGAGTTTTAGCAGAGCACCCGATTTCGTCTTGATGGTGGCTGTGTCTTCACTGCCTACCGCCATGTATTCACATTTGGCTTCATTTAAATGCAGCCCGACCGTTGATGCAACGTCCTCGAACCGGTCCAGCTGACTCTGCGCGTCTGCTGCATTGTCGGCAACAATGGCGATATCATCAGCATATGCCAGAGCGCAGAGTCTAACTGCAGGATATCGTGATGACAGTCGGCGGCGCACTGTGTAGGCACTACTGTCCAGCAGACTGCGTCGCATTACGTAGTCCATGACTATGATGAATAAATATGGCGCCAGAGTATCGCCCTGCAAAACGCCAGTGCTTGTGTCGAATGGCTTCGTCAGACCGCAGGGTGTCCGCACACGAGCGGTGGTGTCCGTGTAGAGGCTCATGACGGCGTCGACAAACATTTTGGAGTCACAGTAAATCAACAGTATTTGTTGCAGTGCTCTTCGGTCCACTCGGTCGAACGCCTTCGAAAAATCCAAAAACACCACGAAGATCTGCTTCTTTCGGGTTCTGCAGTCGTCTAGAACGACACGAAGTGCAGCAATCTGCTCAGTTGTGCCTCTGTGCTTGCGGAAGCCGGCCTGCGTACTTAGAAGAACATCGTCCATCTGGGAGCGAAGCCGATTGAGCAGAACTCGGTTGCAGAGTTTAGCCGCTGCAGACATCAGGGATATACCACGCTGATTGTTGATACTGGTATCGCCACCCTTTTTTGGGACTGTGATTATTATCGACACCAGCCATTCGGGTGGAGGCTGAGCGCTGAGCACAACGCTGTTGACAAAAGGCAACAAAAGGTTGGCCAGCGATCCAATCTTCCATACATCCGATGGAATGCCATCCTTGCCTGCTGCTTTGCCGGTCGCTACAGCATGGGCTGCTGTAGCAAGCTCCTGCGATGTGACGGCAGTTTCGACGATCGGGGGTCTGGGTGGCAGCGCTAGAGTTGATATGAATGCCTCATCAGACTCAGCTTGGTTCAGCAGTGACGAAAAATAGTCCCTCACCGTCGTCAAACGTTCCTCAATACTCTCAGCTGGGATGAAACTTGGTGGAATACGCTTTCCATATGGCATCGCTTCGTCCAGCTTCCAAGTGGCACGAAATGGCATCCGCGGCTTCTTTGATCCGCAACTCTCGGCGCTTCTTGTGTCATGTAGAAGATCTTCCAGTTGCGCGTCTCTGAGGTGAGCGGGAGCTGAGAGAACTCGCCGACGCAGTTTTTCCAGTATGGCATCATCATTCCACTCACTGAATGTGCAGTGACGGGACTTGGACGGTAGCAGGAGTTCCGCAGCTCGACACACCGCTGCTGTGAGCTCGTCGAACGAATCGCCCTGGTTGAGCTGTCGGTCATATATATTCATCACTGTTCCGAAAAATCGCTGTTGGACGGCTGGCGTCTTCAAGGCAGACCAGTCAGGCTGCTTAATCTGCTTATTGTGTCGACTAGGCCAGACGATGGTTTTCAACTTACATGCGACAAGCGCGTGGTCGGATATTATGCACTTTGGCCGAATGAGTGTAATTTTCCTCACCAGACGTCTTCTTCTATGGGAAACACATATGTAGTCAAGCCTGGCTCTGCGGCGCTGTGGACCAACAAACGTATAATGATGATGCTGTCTCTTCAGGCGCATGTAGCCGTTGATCGGTGTAAGTTCGCTGCTCGTGATGAAGTCCTCCACTAGCTCGGTGTGTGCAGACTGAAATCTTCCACTACCAGGATGAATGGCCACTTGCCGCAAGTCGGTGTTAAAGTCCCCGACGAGACACGTCAGGTCTCTGCGAGGCTGGCATTCCTGGAATGAAGTCAGAATGTCCAGGCACGCCTCGGTTTCCGTGGTGTTTCGGGTGCATGCTGTTGGCAAGTAACAGTTGGCGATATGTAGCCGAGCTGTCTTCAGCTGGAATGTGGCCGTCACGATTCTACCGTGCAGGACGTTCATCCTCAGAAGTGACGAAGTCATCTGAGGTGAAAGAAGAAATCCGACTCGAAATATATATATGTGTGTGTGTGTGTGTTAGGTTTATTAATCAGCACATATATACATAGCTCACATATATATGTATATATAGCACACATGAATAATCCCACAATTTACACATATAACTATGACACACACGCACACACACACACAGGTGTGTGTAAGTAAGTAAGTAAGTAAGTTTATTGGTCACTCATACAAGCAGTGCAGTCAATAGTGCGTGTACACGAGTACATATACACGCCATATAAGCACATGTGACAATAGTCCGACAAGCTCACGCTTCTTTTCGGACTGATACTTAAACACTAAGCAAGACTAATACTATTTGCTAGCTAGCGCCACATTCATTCTGGTATTTATATAGTATATTGTATATATTTATATATGTCGACAACAATCAAATATAGATCGCACGCAGGATGAATACATGCATACACGCAGGCTTGTATGCACACTCGCACGCATGTACATACATACAGACAAATTTAAATAGTTTCATATAAACACACAATCACATATACATGCACATAGATAAGCATCACGCTACACTGGAGTATTGTTTGGCCAGTAAATGTTTTCATAACTCTTTTTTGAATTTGGTGAAGCTTCCTTCTATAAGAAGTTGTTTTATTTCTGACGGCAGACCGTTGAATATTCTTGGTCCGTCGTATATAATACTGTTCTTGTATATTTGTGTTCTATATGACGGTACTTCCAGATCTATGTTGTTTGATCTTGTCCGTCTTTCTCTGTTCAGCAATTGAAACGGTGATCCACACCGTATTGTTTTATGTATCAGCAATACTGCGAAGAATTGGCGTATGGAGTTAATGTTCAGTATGTTTTTGTTGTGATAAACTTGTTCCGTTGATTGGTATTTTTTCATGAAGTAAATGCACCGGAGGAACCTGTTTTGTGCAATTTGTATAGTTTTGAGAAAACTTGGCCAAGTGTTCGCCCATATTGATACGCAGTATGTTATATGTGGGTAGAAAAGTGAATAGTACAGGTTCATCATTAATTCTGCAGATAAATTGTGTCTTGTGCGATAAAATATACCAGTAATTTTTTAGAGTTTGCTGCCAACTTCCTCAATTTGATGTCTCCAATTTAAATTTTCGTCGATGTATAATCCAAGGAATTTGGTATGTTTTACCATGGATATAGGTTCTCCGTTGATAGATATTGCTGGAAAGTCAAATTGAAGTGATCTGTTCTTGAATAAAACACATTTTGTTTTACTGGTGTTTATTTTTAACTTATTGTCTTGTACCCATCTATTAATTTTTTCCAATTCCTCAGTTAAGTGGTGTGCAGTTTGTCCAGTGAGTCATCTTTTAGTAACAGAGTGGTGTCGTCTGCATATATGGTGTAGTGAAATTTCTCGCTGGCGTTTATTATGTCATTAATGAATATTAGGAACAACGTTGGCCCGAGAATTGAGCCTTGTGGAACTCCATTTTGAATAGCAAGAGCCGGCGACATCTCATTATTGCATGCGACGAATTGTTTCCTATCGCACAGGTAGCTTTTTATCAATTTTAAAAAAATTCCTCTGACACCCAGGTTTTCCAGTTTGTCGTACAGAATGGTGTAATCAAGACTGTCAAAAGCCTTGGACAGATCAATGAATATACCAATGGATATCTCTTCTTCCTCTAAGCATTTGTATACTTGATGAACGAAAATTAATATTGCTTTTTCTGTTGATCGGTTTTCTCTGAACCCAAATTGCTGCGTTATCAGCAGTTCATTTTTTTCAAGGTAGGAGCACAGTCTCGAGTTAATGATAGATTCAAAAATTTTGCTGAATGCGGGTATAATTGATATTGGCCGATAGTTATTGACTGCGGTTTTGTCCCCTGATTTGTGTTCCGGTAGAACTCTTGCTGTTTTCATTTGGCGTGGGAAAAGGCCGTCCTTTAATGATAAATTTATTATATGGCATAGGGGTAAGGAAATGTAAGGAGATGTTCGTACTAACAGTTTTGGTGGAATGTCGTAGTATCCGGGGGAGTTGGACTTCATTGAAGAAATCACTCTGTTGATCTCAGCTTCGGTAGTGGGTTCCATAAACATGGAGAATGTGGTTGGATGCTTCAAATAACGTCTGTGATCAGTATGTATTTCTGGAGTTGCAAGTGAGGTTTTCAGGAAATGAGTGTTGAAGGTTGCGGCTGTGTTCGCGCAGCGCGGATTCAATTCGATTGTTTGAGATTTGTTCTCTTTTCTACCCATTAGTGAGTTTAGAATAGACCATTGTTTTTTTGGGTCGTGCCTGTTCTCGGTGAGTTTGTTTTTATAGTATTGATTCTTTGCAGCACGGAGTATGGTAACTAGTTCATTTCGGTACTTCCTGTATGTTTCCCCGTATGTAATTGGCCACTTTTTCGATAACGTTTTTAGTCTGTTTTTCTCAGTTATGCACTTTTTTAGTGGTGCTGTTATATGTGGACTTATTGTGTTCTTTGTTTTGTTTTTCAGCATTTTCAGTGGAAATTGTATATCGAATGCCTCTTCAAATTTGGAATAAAATATATCGAAAGCCTCGTTAGCGCATTCACAATTCAAGACGTCTTCCCAATTAGTTGATCGGATGATTTGATCAAAACCATTCAATTTGTCATCACTCAACACCCTACGTCTAACATAATTTTGATCCTGACTTGATAACGGAGTTATACAGAACTGTGAGACTGCTGGGTAATGATTGGTTATGTGTGTGTGCGTGTGTGTGTGTTAATTGTGTTATAATTATATTCGCCAGTGATACTACAATATACCACACCTGTAATATCTGTTCTATATATGTGTGTGTGTATCATATTTATGCGTGTCTTATATATATATATATATAGGTCGCATATCTAGCATTATTATCAACAACAAAAACAACGCCAAAACAACAACACCAGTGATAGCAGGGACAGACAGACAGATAGCAGAGAAAAGACAGAGAGTAGAAACAAAAAATATCAGAGACAGGGAAAGACAGGTAGCAGAGAAAAAGACAGAGAATAGAAACAGATAACATCAGAGACAGGGAAAGACGGGTAGCCGTGACAGATAGCAGAGACACAGAGAGACAGTTAGCAGAGACAGTTAGCAGAGACAGATAGCAGAGACAGATAGCAGAGACAGTTAGCAGAGACAGTTAGCAGAGACAGTTAGCAGAGACAGATAGCAGAGACAGTTAGCAGAGACAGTTAGCAGAGACAGTTAGCAGAGACAGTTAGCAGAGACAGTTAGCAGAGACAGTCAGCAGATACAGTTAGCAGAGACGGTTAGCAGAGACAGTCAGCAGAGACAGGTAGCAGAGACAGTTAGCAGAGATAGGTAGCAGAGATAAGTAGCAGGGACAGTTAGCAGAGACAGTTAGCAGAGATAGGTAGCAGAGACAGTTAGTAGAGACAGTTAGCAGAGACAGTTAGCAGAGACAGGTAGCACACAGAGACAGTTAGCAGAGACAGTTAGCACACAGAGACAGGCAGATACAGTTAGCAGAGACAGAAGAGATATGTAGCACAGACAGAGAGAGAGAGAGAGAGAGAGTAACAGAGACGCACCATATGACGAGCATTACGGCGACGCACGCAGTCTTGTCGTCCGCCGCTGGTCAACACATGTAGAAGCCAGCCGACAGCCAATGGTTGTGCATTGAGGCAAGCGAGGTGAAGAGGCGAATTGCCGTGTCTGTCAGCCGCCGCCGCCGCAGTCGAGGTGGCGTCCACGTTGACACGGCGGTAGGCGTCGTGCAAGGCGTCCAGCGAGCATACGTCGCCCATGACGCTGGCCACATGCATGGCGGTCCACATCTGAAGTTTACAAGACAAACACACACACAAACACATAAACACACACACACACACACATTACATTACAGTGAGACATATATATCGCGCCTTTCACCCGAGGTTCTCAAAAGCGCTCAAACACATATGCACACACTCAAGCACAAGAGTCATACATGAACACAATCACGAGCACACACACACACAAAGCAGACAAGTACATATACGCACAAATACAAACACACTCACGTTTACATACTCAAAAACACAAAAATACACACGCACACACCTACATATTGAATAAGATAGCACAGAATACAACACAACATACAACACATTAGGACAACACAGCAGGCATACAACGACATACACTCAGATTGACAAATCACAACACAATGGAGCGATGTTATATGGTGTAACAATGTATATGTTAATATGTAAGTGATATGTGTATATACCTGAAAGAGCGAAAGTTCGACATTTTATTTGATATTAAAAATTTGTTTCTGTATATTTGCACTGTGTGTATTGACATGACATGAACTGAACACACCCACACACACACACACACACACACACACACACACACACACACACACACACACACACACACACACACACACACAATTATAGCTTCACAAACAAAGCAATAGACGATTGGAACAAATTAACAAGTGAAATTGTCAACCAGACCACAAGACAAATGTTTAAACAGAAGTATGATCTCTGGAAGGCAGGAGCTACGAGTGTTTAACCCATTTCTGCAGAAACAACTCGGTGAGAACACAAACACAAACACACACAAACATACAAGAACACATACATACACATATTGCAAGTAAGCTTATTTATTTGTGTTGTTCTCGAGCAGATTTCAACTAATTCAACATTCTTTACAGATTTTCAAAATATATTTTCAGTTTTTGAGAGTTTTTAAACATGCTTTCAAATAATTGCCGAAAATAGTTTTTAGTGTATATAAAATTGCATCTGATCACCATACTGTCTAGATTCTATTTAAATATTTAAGCTTAATAAATTCATATTAAATTTTACTACCAATCAAGTTTTGAGTATCAATTCTTCATTTTAAAACCACTCATATTTGATCATTTCAAAAGTTCTTGACATACGCACGTCATCGCTGGCGGCGTCAATTTCTGCTCCGCACTGCAACAGCTGACGCACCACGGCGTGTCGGCCAGTCAGAGTTGCCAGATGCAGCGGGCGTCGTCCTCGTCTGTCGGCCGCATTAATCGCCGCACCGTACTCCAACAACAGCTCCACCATCTGTGCGATAATAGCGATGCCAAACAGTGAAAATCGCTATAATGAATACAAACCAAACGATATCAAAATAATAAGGCTTTAAATGAATGAGCCCATACTTTTTATTAGGACCTATAGTAAATTCACTAGATAATAATAATAAAAGTGGCAGTGAACGTATATAAATAAAAAATATACAAACAAAATCAGCACGGAATAAAAATCAATATTAAGATACAGACACTTTGTCACGCACCTAACAAAAACGTGATTTTCTTATCTATTTGATCTTCGTGTTATCCGTTATTTCCACTGTTTTATCTCTATTTATATTTGATTCGTAAACTAAACTAGACATGAAAACAATTACAAACATAGCGAACCCAAAAGAAACAACTCGATAGGCATAGCCAGTTCGCCAGGCATACACAAAACCTACATATGAGATCTACCGACAACGCAAAATCGCCAACGGTGTAGATTTGTGTCGAGGCTCGGGGGGATGACAGCCATCATGCATTAGTGTTCAAAGTTGACTCAGTTGGTTAATTGCATGAGACCCTCAACTATTTTCGGTCTATTCAATTACAACACACACACATACCTCAATGAAAAGTATATTACATATAATTGCATAAACACACACACACCTGTCGTGTATTGTTACCTTTTTGCTATGCTGATTTTGATGACAATATGAACCCAATGAACTGAACTCAGCAGAATTATCGGCAAGTATAATTGCATATCCATTACACGAGCTAATTTGTGGGAGGGAATGCAGTAATACCCCCCTCCCACCCACTACCCCCAGGATCTACGCCTATAATCCATCCCCTATATACATAACACCCAAACACAAATGACACATGGACGCGCATTTATTCAAGGTCAAGTTCAAATTGTACTTTTTCCACAAGCAAATAATAAATAGCATAACAACAATAAATAAAGAAAGTGGACATATAGAGTCTGCTGAGACATTGTCTCTTTTGCAGACTTATGTAATAATGATAATTTTGTTCCACATGAAACATTGACAAGTGATTAAATAATAATTATATGATAAAGTGATTAAACATTGTTATATATATACATGAGTTATTGAAGAGTTAAGTATGTATGTGAGAGTGTGTGTGAGTGTGTGTGTGTTACCTGTGTGTGCCCGCGATGCGCGGCGTAATGCAGGGCCGTCCAGTCAAACACATCGCCGGCGTCCACACAACACACGGCCGAGCCATCGAGGAGCAGCCGGCCGCATGCCGTACTGTTCCAGCACGCGCACACATGCAGCGGCGTGAGGCGGCGACGGTGTGTGCGCGCCGTCATATCGCAGCCGTGCACGCGCAACACCAACACCCCCTCCTACAACCACCCCATCCCCCATCCCCCAGCACACAGACACACAGTAGTAGTATTCATGCATCATATATGCCCGTCATTAAACCCATCAATTATAATCGAAAATTGTACTGCATATTTTCCATGGTGGGCTTAATTGCCACAGCTATTTTATAGTAAAAAACTCAGTCTGCCAAAGTTATATTTATCCAAAAGAACAAGCTTCATTGTAAAACGAGTTATATAAATGTTAATAAAGTACAAATATGTGCAACAGTTTGATGAAAAACGTAAATTAACACGTAAGTGTTAGAAAAGGACGGATTTTTTCAACATATTGTAAATGTGAAACAAACAGATAAGTTGAAAAATACTACCGGAGAAAAGTTCCAGTTTTGGTGCGCATATTGGACCATACTACTAAAAACCTAGTGTTTCAAGCCTGAATACAAGACATTAATGTAATGGACAGGTGGACCTAATAGCCGGGACCTACAGTAGCTATTAATAATCCATGGGGTGCACTGAAACACTGCAAAAAGTTGGAAGCCACTGGCGTACGTCATGTAGGCGCGCACAGGCGACATGCAGCGGCGTCAGACCATGCTGATCGCGAGAATTCAACAGCGCTCCGGCCATTATGTGGAACCGCATCAAGCCAGCGTCCCGCCGAGCGGCGGCCACGTGCAGTACACCGACACATGGCGAATTCTCACTCACCGACTCACCCTGACATACAGAAAGAGAGACAGAGATAAAGACAGGCAGTTTGACTACAAGTTTGCAAAATAAAATAAAAGCCGCATATAGCGAGATTAGAATGCCGCGTTTGTTAGAGATAAGAAAAGCAATGATGAATATGAAATAGCAAAAAAACAGTAGTGAACCAAACCTTGAAGGCCGCGACAGGGGCATTGCCCAGATCTTCGGTTGTTGCTTGCACGGAGCCCATCATCTTACCCGCTCATAGAACTGTCCTTAAAATAAACTGTCAACAAGAGAATAAAAACGCAACCAAATAAACATATGACACCCTATCGCATGGAACATATTTTTAGTGAGTCGTTTTTGAAATTAAATCGCAATATATGTCTTTAACTAACTTGATAATACATATACTAAATGAAATATAGTATCCATTTTCTTAACCAAGGTCATGCAAACAAAACGTTTTATTGGATGTGATTTTTTTGCAAAAAACATGTTTTTTAGGTTTTTTTGTTTTTAATGTTTTTTTTAGAATTAGCCCCAATTGGCACCGGATGTTGGATTTTAATACATAGAAATCAGTTTAATTGATGTTTTGTACATCTTAACGTGATTTATTCAAAGATATTTTGATAATAGTATAAAAAACCATTATTTATCAAAAAATATCCCAGGAGATTGTTTGAAAGTGCATCCGGGTCCGTTGGTTTAGGTTTTTTCATTGAGAAAACCCATGTTTTTTTATAGATGGCTTTAATGATGTGGATATCTGAAATAATTTGTCAGCAGAACAAAACAAATTTATTGAGTAATCATGTGATTTTAAAATAAAAACAATGATTGCATGACATCATTGCAATTTTTATGAATAATTGCCATGATTTTATTAAGACTCGATTATTTATGTACAGATTCAGAAAATGTGGACAGCAGAACAAGGCAAGTTAAATGGTTGGTCAAGTATTTTTTTACAAACATTGGTTTAAACCAACACTTTTTAATGAAGCAATGTTTTCTATAACTGTCTCTATGGAAGATAGATTTGATTGATGTACGTTCAAATACCTTTTGTATATCAAGTAGCCTGCTAGTATAAGCGGCTGGTTAAACCACTTGATTTAAACTGTTTTTTAAACCATGGTTTTTTCAAAATCTGTTTTTCTGAAAGACGGTTTTTGTAGATGTAGAGATTTTGAGAAAAAAATGGCGGCAGATCAAGGAAAGTTAAACCAAATTAATTGGTTTTCTATTAATAACCTGTTTTTAGAACTGGTTTTATGAATGACAGTTTCTTTGATGTAGTTATTTGTGTTCAAATACATTTTTGTACATTAAATATATTTCCTCAGCTGTTTTTTTCCTACGTGAAAAAAAATTGCCCGTTTTTCTGGTCAGGATTTCCACTCCGAGTAATGCGATCGGATTTTACTCGTAGTCTCATTAGAGACACTAAGTTTGTGTGTAAATTTGTAGTCTTTGTGTTAATATTTGCAGTGTTTTTACATTTATATTTGCAAATATTTGATCCGTTGAATGGAATGATGAAAGTTATTATAATCAACGTAGTTCATTTCTGGGAGGAGAAGGGAAATGTGTAGAAAAATAATAAAAATTATGCCACCTGTTATTGTTTTTTTTAAAACAGTTTCAGTTTATTAGCAGAAAAAATGGTTCTCAAACCATGCTTTCTTACACCATGATTAACTCAAGAATTAAATGCAAAGCTGTACTGTACATAGAAGTGCCGCACAGTACCGCGCAAACAATGATATTAGGTCTTTCAGACACATTATAACGATTTTATTTTGCATATATTTAATATATATTATATATATATATATATTTAATGATAATTAAAGTTGATAGTGTCACCAATAGCATGAATAACTCATGTGTTGATAAAATTAATTCATTTAACATCCTAAATATATCATTTCTATAATTTGAATTATTCGCATGACTCTTCAAAAAAAGCCAAAAAACGTGTTTTTTGGTCGAGGTTTTTTTGTAAAAAAAACCCATCGGTTATTTTTAGGTCTCTAGGTTATTCTTAGGTTTCGCATCTCTAGGTATATCCCACCCAGTGTATACAATACAGCTAACACTGTCCTCTTACCCAATAAAATGAGCATCAAAAATACAATTGAAGCGATGGTTTCATGTGTAGCTTTTTTGGGTTTGGTACCAGCACTCAGAAACTCAGGAACCGGATATATTAATACAGCACAATTACATGCACACAAATAGAGCTCACTGCGCGGCTAACGCTACACACTGACTACTGTGTTCAATCTACCATGACAATACGTGACATTTGATATGGATCTTGTCATACGATCTGTCAGCATCAGCTGACGCTGCAAACACTGGCAGGTTGCTGCAGCTGCAACTTCCCTGGAACACGCAACACGCTGCAACTTTCCTGGAATGCACACGCCGGGCAGTGCAAGCCACAAATACATGCAGATGATCGCACACACACTCACATACGCACCAGCACAGATGATTTCACACACACGCGCACACATACAAGCAAAGCGAAATATGATACCACAGCGCCACACATGCTTTAACTGAAAACAAATATGATTATTGGAAATTAGAGAGCACCTGTGAATGTTTGTGCAATACGATCTGAGACCGATTGGATGTCGCTGGGAAAATAATAGTTTCACATTATGAGCCAATGATTAATTAAACGAAGTTTATATTGTACATATACTACATATAAGATTGCATTACCCGCGAGAAATCCGTGAGTGGCAAGTAACATTAGCCGTGAAAACAATTCGTATTACAATATCGCGTATTTGGCGAATTCGTGTTTAGTTAGGCAATTAAATTAGTTATTAGTTAGGCAGAACTATTTAGCTCGGAATGCGCAAAGTCACTGTACGTTATTTTATTACTGAGAATTATCATTGGCAATTGTTTTTCGTCTTATTTTCGTTCAGGTTTGTCATTTTCCCCATTGTGATGTCTGGCAATTCTGGTCAACAATAACACCTGTCTCGAATGTGTTGTTTTTACATTCGTGTCTACAACATTTCTGGTACTTTTGTTGCATTGCTGTATTATTTATTGTTTTTGTTGCTTTTGTTGCATTAATTGGCTCAGTTAATTTGATTATTTTAATTTCGTGTTCAGTGTTTGATACGAGTGGTTCTTTTTGTCGCACCAATTGTTTATAATTCAATTCAATTCAATTCAATTCAATGTATTTGTTATAGCGCCTGTCATACACGGGCGCGCAGCAGCTAAACAGTATGTACAAGCGGACAAAGCTAAACAGTTATTACAGAAACAATAAAAAGAACACATGAATGAATAAATATAACACGATTCAAATAACACAATGAACACATTTACACAATGAGAAGAACACATTGAAGAGTGATTGAAGAACACAATAACAGAGTACAATGAACATAATTAGACTAAAACATAGATAAACACAAACATACATGCATTCCCGCTCACACACATATCAGAGAGAGGCAAAAGGAGTCAAGGAATGAGTCACGGGATCAAAGGAAATTTCGACAAGATGTTTACGTAGAGAAGAGGTAAAAGATCGATACGTGAGCGAGGAGGTGATATGAGAAGGGAGCGAGTTATATAATCGAGGACCGTAGAACGAGAACGATTTAGAAGACCAGGCAGATTCATTGAGGGCGCGAGGACAGCATAGAGGAGCAGAATGACGGGAAGTGGGATTAGAAGAGGGATAGAGCAGATCAGAAAGATATAAAGGTTGATTAGGAGCATGTAAGAGTTTGAATATTATGCAGCAGATTTTGAAGTGAATGCGCGATTTAATAGGAAGCCAACGGAATTGAAACAGAAAAGGAGAAGTATGGCGACAGAAGATAGGATGCAAAACAAAACGACAGGACTGATTCATTACGCGCTGAAGAATTTTTAAAGAATAATTAGGACAGCTGAAGTGGAGTGAGTTGCAGTAGTCGAGCCTGGAGAAGATAAGAGAATGAATAAGCTTGATTGCAGAGGGCTGATCGAGACAGGGACGGATGGGATAAAGCGAGCGAAGAATCAAGCGACAAGTGCGAGCTGTAGAAAGGATATTGGTTGAGAAGGAAAGGGAAGAGTCAAAAATAACACCGAGATTTTTAACAGTCACTGAAAGAGACAAGGGGAGGAAAGGAGGAGCAATACGAGGAGGATGAAGAGCGATAAATTCAGATTTAGAAGTGTTCAAGAGGAGGCGACGTGAGGAGGTCCAGGTCGAGATAGCAGAAAGTACGTCAGACAAGGTATTAGGATGCGAGAGAGAGCAAGGGAGATAGAATTGGATATCGTCTGCATAAATATGGAAAGGAATGGAGTAGCGCCTAAGGATGGGACAAAGAGAGGACATGTAGACATTGAAAAGGAGAGGACCAAGAATAGAGCCTTGAGGAACACCGGACTTAAGAGGGAGCACAGTGGAAACGGAGGAATTGAACTTAACAGAAAAAGTGCGACCATGCAAGTAAGAACGAAGTAGTGAGAGAGCGGAATGCGAGACACCGAGATGGAGGAGGTCATCGATGAGAATAGAATGATCAACCAAGGGTTGCGTTGGTTGATTTAATTTGTATATGCATCTTAGGAGTTTGGAATGTTCCATTAGTTATAATTGAGTGGCATGTTCGTTTTTCGCTATATGCTTGAAGAGCGAAAATTTCCAGCGTATATTCTCACCCTCTTGTCTGCCATCGAGCCTTGAACGAATCATCTTGGTCTTCGAAGTCTTTTTCTTTCTTTGCTCCCCGACTATATAACTCGCTTCCTCGTACTGTTCTATCAGCCACTTCCTATTCCTCATTTCGTTCGGCACTCTTTAGATACTTATTTGAATTATCATTTGATTCCACTTCTCTCACCCTTACTTCGTATGCTTCAGTCTGATTTCTTACGCCTGCTCTTACCTTTTCATCTACTTGCTAATTGTGATGTTTTAATTAAGTCTTATTCCCTTTTGTCAGTTACTCTTGTGCTTGTTCGTGTTTTGTGTTTATCTTTGAATATTTTGGCTTATCTTGCTGTTTAACGCGCGTGTGTTTTTGATATGCGCTATACCAAATAAATGTTGATTTTGATGTTGATATGTATCTAAGGTTGAATAATTGAATTGGTTTGAGTGACAGTTTGCATAATTCGAGTTATTCATTCATTCATGTGTTTCTTTGGCATGTACCAGTTGCCAACAGAAATGATTTATGCGAAATACACCACAATTGAATCAAATATTGCTAGCATTGCTATGGTCCAATTATTGTCCAAACTAAGTTCATGTAGACAAAAACATAAGGAATGTGAGTTTTGCTGTAAGAACAGCTATTATAAGTGGTTTAAATTGATTTTTTTGTCTCAATCAAACCAGTTTTATTTGTGTTTTAGGTCGCATTTACCGTTATTCTCACTTGTATATCGGATGTGGTTTGATCTGCAAGACTTTCTCGCGTTGTAACACCAACGAAGGAGCATTCAGCTATTCTGCACTGGTGGGCGGAACATAGCGAGGACCTCCCGGCCGCTATGTCTTCGGAGGACAGCGACTCGGACCATTTCTACGATGCGCTGGCACCAGGCGCCACAAATGTCTCCAAAGACTGTGGCAGAACAACTGTGCTACCCCTGTTGGACCCTCTCGACGACACATCCGAATCACCGTCGCCGGTCGATGCCACTGCGGTCGGCATGGACGGCGAGGAGTTTATTGCGCGTCGCTCGCGACTGGTGCTGCTGCGACGAAACGTGGCTGCCGACAGTGGCGCCCCCACCGACGATGACGACAACTATGGCGCGGGGGCGACGGCTGCCGCAAACGTGGAATGCAGCTCGCTGACGGACGCCGTGCATCATCCGTTCCGCAAGGTCGAGCCCGATGCGCAATCGTTGGCCAGTCAACTTTCAGGCCGCAGTGGCGTCCGAACAGCGTTGCTGAGCTCTGCCGGCTCCACCACGACGGCCACAACGACCGCGGCCGGTCACGATTCTCCGTGTCCCGTGCTGCAGGAGCCAGACATTGTGTCCAGCTCGAAAGGAGCGACACTCGTCGTGTGCCACGGCTCGGCATCGCCGGCGGCCGCTGAACAGACGGCAGTCAACGGCGCTGGAGCTGTGCCCGTGCCTCCGCCCCGTCACCGACGCAGACAGCGACGTCGCACAGACGCGTCGACCACTGATCAGCCTCGTGCTGTTCATGCCGACGCACCTGCACCGGCAGCGGCAATCAGTGGCTCACAATTTATCCGATCAGTAGCATCATCATTGACAAGCACAGCTGGCTCGGTTCGTCCGCGTCGCTTTCGTCGTGGTGTCGGTTTGCTGACGGCTGCGGCAGCCACAGACGGCGGTGCCAGTGGCGGCGACGGTGGACGGTCTATGGATGTGAGTGCGGCGCTACGCGGCCAGTGCTTGGTGCGGCCGCATGACGATGTCGCGTCGAGGGCGCCCGCCAAAGGCCAGCCTCTGTCCTTGCAAGCCGACCGACTGGACGTGGCCTCGATGCAGTCGGACACGTCGAGCGTCACCGACAGCATAGCGTCCTCGTGCGGCGAGTGGCTGCCGTCGGCCGGCGTGCACATGCTCAGCGACTCGGGGCGCTGTCTCACCGACCGCGAGATTCTCGACCAAGTCAGCGTGCTCAATCTGGACACCGGCGAGAAATTGCCACTCTCCTCCGCCGAGCATCGGCTGCCGCCGTGCATCAACCCGCTGTCACTGCAAATAATGCGCATGACGTCCGAGTACGCCGGCACGGGCAGTGGCGGTGGCAGGGAGCGTAGTTGCGGGGCTATAGCCGCTTCGTTGGCGGCGGCGGCGGCCGTCGCTGCTACCGCCACCGCCGAAGGAATCGACGGAGCGGCATCGGACGCCGACGATGAGCGAGGCCAGCGTAGTGATGATGTTGCTGCTGCGGCTGCTTCAACTAGCGAGTCTCGCGGAGTGGCGGCAGAAGTCGGCGTGACACGGCCTTCACATCGGCTTCGACGACTGATTGGACGCACGGTGCACCGAGCTCTGGACCGCGCCGAAACGCTGGCGCAGCGCGTGGTGCAGTCGCGTGGAATTCGCGACGATCGCGAGCCACCGGAGACGCCGGACGATATGGCCAGTCAGCAGACGGTGATGCGTGTGCCGATGAAAGCGTCGGGCAGTCACAAGGGACCCTACGAGTTCGACCAGATGGTGTTGGTACAGGATCTAGGCGGCGAGCATTGTGGCCCCGTGTGGTGCATGAAATTCTCGGCCTGCGGTCGTCTGCTAGCTAGCGCCGGCAAGGACGCCGTTCTGCGCGTTTGGGTGCTCAAGTCGGCCTTCAGCTACTTCTCCGACATGCGCGCGCGCTATGCCGCCGAAAAGGCCTCGCCGACGCCGTCACAGGAGTCGCTCGCCTCGTCACAACAGTCAGCATGCGAAGCTGGCAAGACAACCGAACAAGCCAGCAGCGAGCAAGAGGCGCACTCTCCATTCATGCCTCAACCGTTGTGTCGCTATACCGGTCACACATCCGACTTGCTCGATGTCAGCTGGTCAAAGAACTACTTTCTACTGACATCCTCGATGGACAAAACGGTCCGGCTGTGGCATATCTCACGTAAGGAGTGTCTCTGTTGCTTCCAGCACATTGAGTTTGTCACGGCCATCGCGTTCCACCCGAAAGACGATCGTTACTTTCTATCGGGATCGTTGGACGGCAAATTGCGTCTGTGGAACATTCCCGACAAGAAGGTGGCGTTGTGGAACGAGCTGGACGGTCAGGCCAAGTTGATCACGGCCGCCAACTTCTGTCAGAACGGTCGATTTGCCGTGGTCGGCTCGTACGACGGCCGCTGTGTCTTCTACTCCACCGATCAGCTCAAGTATCACACTCAGATCCACGTGCGCTCGTCGCGCGGCCGTAACTCGCGCGGTCGCAAGATCAGCGGCATCGAGCCCATGCCTAACGAGGACAAAATCCTCGTCACGTCCAACGACAGTCGCATTCGTGTCTACGACCTGCGCGACCTCAACCTCTCCTGCAAGTACAAGGGTTTTGTCAGCACCAGCAGTCAAATCAAGGCCAGCTTCAGTCACGACGGCAAGTACATTGTGTCGGGCTCGGAGAACCAGTGGGTGTACATCTGGCGCACGCAGCACGACTACAGCAAGTTCTCATCGGTGCGACGCGATCGCAACGATTTCTGGGAGGCGGTGCGAGCACACGACGTTCAGGTGACGTGCGCTCTGTTCGCCCCGCAAGCCGACCTCGTCTTCCAGTACGTCGACGCCGAGCTGGCGCGACTCGAAGCCGAAGCAGCGGCGTTGTCGAGGAGCAGCGACGACGGACCGGCTTCTCTTGGCTCGGCAGGCTCTGTATCAGCGGCGGCCACCGATCAAGAAACGCCGAGCGGTCACAGCAAGGACTCGCTAGATAAACGATCAGTGGGCAGCGGAGGAATGCCGACAGCAGGCTATGTTCTGGTCTCGGCCGATTTCAACGGCGTCATCAAGGTGTTTCTCAATCGAACCAGACCCAAGCACAGCAGCCTGCCAGCCTCGGCCTTATTGTGATTTCCCCGTCGCGCAATCAAGGTCACAAATGCAAAGAGCTTATCGCCACCACACAGGAGTGAGGTGTACATCACCTTTCACTCGTTACCAGTTTTCAAATCATGTCTCAAACGCGCAGCATATCTTATTTATGTTTTTGGGTGATTTTTCGCTGTGTTTGTATAACTATATCTTCCAGAATTATATTTGCGCCTTACAACGGCGCCTCTCTGTAACAGATCCTTGTGTGTCACTCTAGTCTACAACTTTCCAACACAATCGGGGATTGCATCCATAAATCATTTACTTGCTACGCGGTTGGTTCGTTTGGAGAAAGAGCGAGTTACTTTTTGGACTCTGTGTAGTGGTAGCACACCCGCCTCACAAGCGGGAGGTCCGTAGTTCGAATCCCGGCGGAGAATTTCATTGGGCGAATTCTATAATCCAACAGCCCTTGTCCACCCAGCAGTAAATAATGGTACCAGATGTCAGTCATGTGTTGTGTCATGCATTCTGGGGAGGTGGTCCTCTCTAATACGTCTCCCGTCCTTGTGGCGTCATAGCGTGGAGAGGGTTGGTTCTGCGGTGCCAGCGAGCTGCACGGGACACACCTGTGTGTTCATAAGCTTCGGATTCTTCCCGTGTAGCAGCTGTCACTTTAACCTTTTAACATAAGAGTGGTGAGCGGTCTAAAAGTTCTAGAAGTAATGCCTGCTATTTTTTAACTCGGCCCCAAATAATCCCAGGGAGCTGAAACTGATATCATAACTCAACTGTTAACAGCATGTTGTAAAGTTTTCATTTCTCTCATGCAAATATTTACGGCGTGACGCATTTGCAAATAGTTTGTCAGGGTGACTTGTCAGAAGCAGAGATGTGTCATTGAATTATTTCACAAGGAAGCGAATGCACCCAGACTAATTCACCAATGTCTGAAGAAACTATATGAAGTGAACACGGTTGATACGAGCACAGTTCGGAGATGGGTCGTCGTTTTGATAGCGGTGAAACGCACACACACACACACGTTTAATAACGCGAGCATTCACTGGTGGCCATTTAACGCCGCGTGACATTCACGTAGGCTGACGTGATTGGTTGAACTAGTTTGACGACGTCATATGGTCACTAGCTTCAGTGGCGGATTCAGAGTACAATTTTGGGAGGGGCTGCTACACTAAATGTATCACTATGCTACGTATTTGCGATCATGCTTATAGCAACAAATTTTACAAAAAAATATTATTCTTGACCTCTTAGTGAATCTCTTGGTTATGAGGAGTTGATGGAAACGTTTGGGGGCCCCTGAGCCCCTCCTCTTGTATCCGTCGGTGACTAGCCTTCGACTGAACATTGTCGTCTAGTCGACGAGCATACAGACTATGCCGCACAGACATGCAAGTTCACGAACGCTTTTGTCGTGTGTTCGCACGTTATGCAAACTGAATGATGGCAATACAACTTGAAGCGTAACGATTTGATACACGCAACATCAAATAACAAGAGGAGCGTGAGGGTCCGACGTGTATAATACCACGAGAGCTGCTCGGAAAGCAACACGAGAAACCCAGAGAGAGTGGACCAAAGGCGGCAAGCACGAGCAATAGGACAGGGAGAGAAACGTGATGGTCCATACCGTGCGATAGTACTGCCACTGTGCGATCCAGAGGGGGGCTCGGAGACTGAAACCCCCCAAATGTCCCCATCAACTCCTCATAACTAAGAGGTGTAACACGCAGCTTGCAATGGATGAACTTGATTATATTTCCACACACCCGGTAACACTCACAAGAACACACCAAACACTCCCACTCGCACAGCACACATCTCGACTCCCCCTTCACTTCATGATACAGTACGCCAAACAACATCAGGTGTCATCTTGCACGCACACACTCAACAACTTTCATACTCATACACACACGCTCTGCATATCACTGACATCTCGCACCGACAGTGTAACACGAGCTGCATCAGCATTCCAGGACCCGTTGCAAAAACACTGCTTCAGTCTTGCACACACGCACATACATACACACATACATGCATACACACATACATATATATACACAGCATATAAAAAGTTATAAACGAACAATACAACTACATGAGGTTCACTAAAAGTGGTCAAAGAAGAGTGTCTTTGTAGAGTTTGTTGAGATAAGCATTATCGCAAAGTATATTCGCGCATAATGCGTTTTTAATTGTGTATATAACATTGAAAACTATTTTCAGTCCCCCCCTTCCCCCAATCATTAAGCCTCCCCAAAATTGTACTCTGGATCCGCTACTGAGTACTGCTGTAGGAAACACCAGCGTGAACCAACAGGTCT
Source organism: Sacculina carcini (assembly GCA_916048095.2). Classification (NCBI taxonomy): domain Eukaryota; kingdom Metazoa; phylum Arthropoda; class Thecostraca; family Sacculinidae; genus Sacculina; species Sacculina carcini. The sequence goes on from OU696572.1 coordinate 9,870,565, forward strand.
CTTCAGGATGAAATCCTTTTCATATTTCTCTGAGCTTCACATGCATTTTTCATTAATCACCATTTTTTATTTTGGTCCCTTCAATTGTTTGTCGCGCACTTTTAATTATTTTGTGGGCTTTATGAAATAAATATTTGTTGTGAATAGGGAAACAAGCTTGGCGTTTCTAGGATATATATTGGCATTTGTATAGCGTTTGGCACTTCTTGAGACAATCTGGCAACCTAAATGCGGTCAAGTTTTCAACATTTCATAGCTGCACCGATCTTTTGACGTTGGTTTGTTTTCATTCTACCGTGATATATTTGTTTTACTGTTTCGAATGCTTTTGACATCTGGCTTTGTTGAAAAATGTTTTTAATATTCAGTGGGCACGACGGCAAACAGTTAACGAGGGTTTTTTGTTGTTGTATACTTGAATACTTCTAAGTCTGATTTCATCGTCCTTCATCCACCTCGTATTTCACCTCCTCTTCTCCCATTTCCTATCTCAACTGCTGTTCGCAATCACGGCTCTATCTTTGTCTCTTCGCTCTCCTGCTTTGACAATATCGTTTCTGTCGCCCGCACTTGTCGTCTTATTCTGCGCTCTCTCTACCCTATACGTCCCTATCTTGATAAAAATTCCGCCATCACTCTTGTTCATACTCTCATTTTCCCCAGGTTAGACTACTGCAACTCGCTTTACTTTAGTGCTCCTCGTTCTCATCTCTTAATCCTTCAGCGTGTGATCAACCAATCTTGTCGATTTGTCTTTCATCCTACCTTTTCTCGCCACACGTCTCACCTACTTTTTCAACTCCACTGGCTTCCTATCATCCCACGAATTCATTTTCGCCTTTGCTGTCTCATTTACAAGCTTCTGCATGATCCTCACCAACCTTCTTATCTTGCTAATCTTTTGTCTCCCACTGACTCACACTCCTCCCGTCGCCCTCTTCCTCTCGCTTGTCCTCGTGCATCTAATGAATCTTCCTGGTCCTCTAAATCGTTCTTCTTTTACGCCCCTCGCTTGTATAATTCTCTTCCCTCTCATATCACCCGCGCCTCTTCATTTCGGTCATTCCGCCATCGGCTTCGCCTGTACCTTTTTGACATTTCATTTGATCCCGTCTCTCACTCTCTCTCTCCTTTCGCCTCTCTGTGATATTGTTTGAACTATTTCTCCGTTTCATGATTGTTTCAATTCTCGTTGTCTTATTTTTCCCTGTCTTGAGCACAGTTACTGCTTCCTTCCCTTCCTTGCTGCTTTATTTATTATATTGTGAATGTTCTCTGTAATAATTCTCTGTCGATTTTATTGTTTGAATATACCACTTGATTTTTTGGAACTGTGCCCTTTGTGCTTGTGCTTGCTATTTAGCAATTTTGGTTGTTTTGTGACTTCTCTTTCTTTTACTTGCTCATTTCTCCCATATTCTTTACAATTGTCGTTTTATCTCAATTGATGTTTTCCCTTTTTCGCGCTTGTGTTTTACCGGCGCTATAGCAAATACACGTTGTTGTCGTTGTTGTTGTCGTTTTGAGCGCGGATCAGCCAGTTTTAGACTATATGGCGCGACCCACTGTAGCCCATATGCAGTGGTGAATCCCGGTAGACTCAAGCGGAGGTGTTGATGAACGAACTCGGGCCAGGATTCGAACCGCGAACCTCTGACACGAGAGTTTAGCGCCTAACCACTGAGCTACTCGGGAGCTTAACGAGGGGTTTTTTTAATCCAAATTTCGGCAATTGTTTTGCTGCCACTATGTATGTTGTCGAGAAGGGTACTCGAGTACCTAGCTCAAAAGAAATAGTGCATATGAAGTCGGTATGATTTATTAAATAGTAATTATGTGTTACAACGTAGGTTCTCAGAATCTGGAAACGCAGGTTCTCAATCACAACCTTTAATACACAATCACAGAATATTCATACACTCGTAGTTTTCGTAATCACAACGTAAACAAAAACCCACTCTCTCAGCCCAAACTCCACAATACCATATGCGCGCAACGTTTGTCGCCCAATATTTTATATGAAGTTGCCAGCTCCATAACACCTCCCCCTATGATTGGAAGACGTAGTCTTCGCACGGCCAGTACCGACGGCGTTGTCGAGTGCGCTGCGACCGCCTCAGACTACCACCATCAATCGAACCCGCCGCAGTGCTTGCAGTACTTTCCTCCGCAACTGGCTCTGAAGTCGTGGCCGTATGTTCTGATGAATCACCAGAATCTTCTGTTATGCACGTCTCGCCCGGCTCCGTATCGTGAGGCGAAACGTGACGTTGTCGCAACTGGTCAACGTGTCGTCTCCAGTAAGGGCCTCTCGGAAAAACCTTCACGACGTAAGTACACGAGCCTGTATTTTTCAGCACAACGGCTTGAGCCCACCGAGGAATCCGATCGCGCCGAGGGCCACAGTACAGTGCATAGACGGGGTCTCCATTGTTGTACTGATGAGGATCTCCCGAAGACCGCAGACGGACAGTTTTATTCTGCCTTTTCACCAACGCAGTTTGTTGACGCTGAGCCATGTGGACTGGAGAAGGCAGCAACGTGTCGACCAGCGTACACATCTGGCGCCCATTGAGCAGTTCGCTGGGAGAGTAGCCGCTTGTCGTGGGAGTGCGCCGAAACTGCATTAGGAATTCTTGAAGAGCCAACAACGGCGGAAGCGTTGACTTGCGCATCGCACGTTTGAACGTTTGGATCAAGCGCTCTGCTGCCCCATTGGTGGATGGGTGGTAAGGGGCACCCGTAAGGTGAGTAACACCCCTCTCGGAGCACCACCTTCCGAACTCCTCCCCCGTGAAGCACGTTGCGTTGTCGGACACAATAGTGTGTGTATAGCCGAAATGAGCAAAATCTTGCTCCAGTAGTTCTATCGTAGTTTTGGTAGAAATCGACTGAGTTGGATGAATGCAGGGGTATTTGGTGTAGGCGTCCGTAACTACTACCCAGTTATGTCCGAAAATTTTTATAGCATAGTCCACATGTAACCTGCTGCATGATTTTTCCGGAAGCATCCACGGATGGTTTGTGAGCTTTGTAGGTAAGTTACGATGTTCAGCGCAGGACTCACAACTGCGGCACTTCTCCTCGATGTCCCTGTCTATATTCGGCCAGTAGACCGCTGTGCGCGCCAACTGTTTCATTCGCTGGGCACCGAAATGACCAATGTGTAATATTTGTAGTACCGCTTTCCGTAGATCTCTTGGGATTACCACTCTGGAACCATACACCAGCACTCCGTTCAAGACGGACAATGAATCAGCAATGTTACGATAGTACTTCACCTCCTCTGTATCTGAAGCAGCCGGGGGCCAACCTTCTCGACAAAACCACATCCCCGCAGCGATTGATGCCTCCTTTTCCGAAGATTTACGTAAGGTAGTGGCGTTTACCGTCTTGAGCTGTTGATCGAGCGTCTGTATCGTACATACGGTGTCAAAGTCGTTCTCCGTCTCGGCGGTATCGAAATCCGGATCAGACTCTGAAGGTAACCTACTCAGTGCATCTGCATTACCGTGTTGTCTGGTGTTGCGGTACTCAATATCGTATTGATGCTGGTTGAGTAGTAATGCCCACCTTGCCAGACGATTGGCTGCCAGTTTTGGGGTGGATTTTTGAGGTCCGAAAAGACTCAGAAGAGATCGATGGTCTGTCACCAATATGAATCGTCGACCGTAGAGGTATTGGTGAAACTTGTGCAACGCAAATACGATAGCCAACGCCTCTTTCTGGATCTGACTGTAGCGCCTCTGGCAGTCTGTCAATACCTTCGATGCGTGACGCACCGGACGTTCGGAACCGTCCGGATACCTGTGGAACAGTACGACACCCAGTCCCACTTCCGATGCGTCACATGCGATGCCGACCGGAAGTGATGTGTCAAAATGTGCCAGAGTGATGTCGGAAGCCAGTAGTTGTTTCAGTTTTCGAAACGCATTTTCTTCACCTTCTCCCCACGTCCACACACTGCTCTTTCTTGTCAACCGGTACAGCGGCTCCGCAATTGTCGCGAGATCGGGTATAAATTTTCTGTAGAATTCAACAGACCCGAGAAAAGACGAAAGACCATTTCGATCTTTTGGTGCTGGCATTTTCAGTGCTGCATCCGCCTTTGCACCCTTGCGTATACCGTTCTTTGTAAGAGTATACCCCAGATACTCAACGGTAGCAGCTGCAAATCGACACTTTTCCAGACGACAACGTAAACCTTTGGACTGTAGTCGGTCAAAAAGACGGCGCAAATTTCGAAGATGTTCCGTGGCATCCTTACCGCTCACCAGGATATCGTCAAGATATGTTACCACTCCAGGTAAATCACAGGTAAGTTTGTTGATAATGGATTGAAAATAACCCGGGGCAGACGAAATTCCGAACGGGAGACGCTTTTGCAGTAATACGCCTCGATGTGTACTCAGTGCCAGTCGCTTCTGGCTTTCTGGCGAGAGCGGAATTTGATTGTAAGCGTCTGCTAGGTCGATTTTCGTGAAACCGTAATTTCCGCCCATTTTGCGCATCAAGTCTTCGATGTCTGGAATCGGCTATCTGTGAATCTCCAGCTGGTGGTTCACTGTGACTGAGTAATCGCCACACACTCGTAGCTTCGGTTTGTTGCCAGACTGTACTGGTTTCCGCACCGGTACCACCGGAGTACCATAATCACAAAAAGGAACAGGCTCCCAAAGGCCTCTTTTTATGCCGATATCGTAGCAGTTCGACAAATCCTCTTGTATAGCAAATGGGACCGACCGTGGTCTGCAAAAAACTGGTTGGGCACCATCTTTGAACTTCACTTCAAGTTGGAAATCAGTGAGACAACCCAGTTCGTCATTGAACAAGTCTGGAAATTGTTCACATAGTGTGTAGCATGACTTTTGTAGGTCGGAATCAATTGAATTGTCGGAGTGACTTCCATCGACCTTGTAAATGGACCATGGTTCGCCAGCATTCTCGCATGCCTGCTCAACCACTGAGTCCACAGATATCTGTAGTGCTGCAATAGCGTCCCGACCCAGTAGATTCAAGTTGGGTACGGACGTGACCACGAATGGGAGGCAGCAATGCATTGTAGAGCCATGCGCCTTGGTCTGACCTTGAAAATTTCCCAGAATTGGCAGGGGGTGCTCACTTGCTGACCTGTAGCCGGTTTGCACTTGTTCTAGTGCCGGCTTACCAAGTTTTGACCACACATTTTCGCATATGAAGTTGCCTCCGGCACCTGTATCTAGTTCCATAGTGCACGGTAGTCCATCAATTGTAACTGGCACCTCAAACTTTGGCAACTGTAGTTTTTCACGAGAAATTTGTAGCAGGTCATCAGTTGAAATTTTTCTGACTCCTGGTGGTTGCCGTGAAAATTTTAGCGATCGCTTTTTCTGTAAGCATGCCGCTTCGAGATGACCTTTCTTTTGGCAATACCTGCAAATGTCCTCTTTGTGAGCACACACGTTCGCCTTATGACCCGGTTTGGAGCATCGAAAACATACTGGTGTTTTCAGCTCGGGTGGTGTAGTAGTAGTGTTGGCATCCGAGCTGCCAGACGCTGTTGAAGTACGCGTGTCGTTTAACTTTTTACGAGACGTTTCTGGGCCCACACGATTCACAGTTTTTGTGGTGTCGTACACGGTCTCCTTGGCTACTCTGGCCGCTTCTTCGACTTCCAAGGCAATTGTGATTGCTTTGGAGAAATTGAGCTCATCATCCTGTACCTTGAAGAGAGCTTTGAGAACCGCCTCGTTGTTGACACTGCATATGAAACGAGTGCGCAGCGCCTCATCTTGTGCATCTTTGATCGCAGAAAAATCACATGTAACCGCGTCATGGCGAATACGCGCGGCTAATTCTTGTATTGTTTCTCCCGGATTTCTTTGCATGTTCGACCAGAATCTGAATCGTTCCCGTATGACAAACTTTTTCGGGTTGAACTGATCCTCCATGAAAGCAGTGATCTCGCTCACCGTCAGCTCATTTATGTCTTTTGGAGGACTTTTCTGTCGAGCCAAATTGGACAGTAGCTTGTATGTGGACGTCGATTGATTGGTTAGAAAAACCTGCGCTTGCTTGCCTTCAGCAATGGAGTGTGCACCAAGAAATGTCTGAAATCTGGACCAATAGTCCGACCATAACTCCGCACTAGCGTCAAACGCCGCAAAATTAGGCACAGCCGCAGTATTACCAGCATTTTGTGAAACCCCTGATGTCAGCAGTGCTTGTGTAAGCAGTGTCATCTGTTGTTGCTGTTGTAACAGCTGTTCCTGCATCAACTTCAGTACCTCCTGTAGATCGGCCATCTCGCTATCGGTAATATTGCCCTTTACGTAAGTACAATATTTTAGCGAAATTGACAGAGCAGTAGTTGAAATACACGTTGAAAAATTGCGTTGAATGTAGAAACACGCAAAAGTGAATGCAGAACCAACAAAACACGTCGAAAAACTTCAGAAACAAATCAGCAAATTTCCAGATTTTTCACACATCCAGAAATCCCATCCTCGTCGCCATTTGTTACAACTTAGGTTCTCAGAATCTGGAAACGCAGGTTCTCAATCACAACCTTTAATACACAATCACAGAATATTCATACACTCGTAGTTTTCGTAATCACAACGTAAACAAAAAACCCACTCTCTCAGACCAAACTCCACAATACCATATGTGCGCAACGTTTGTCGCCCAATATTTTATATGAAGTTGCCAGCTCCATAACATTATGAATCAAACCACCCAAAGTATCTTGAAAGATATTTTTACTTATGGTTAGGAATATTCCGCCGTAAGGGGGCAGTACGATCGATATGCATATGCGTTGCTCTGTTTTGTGTTCTTCCGTTTATACTTGTGTTGCATTTATATGTTTACCTCTGGCATTGAGCTTGCGTATCGTCGTTACGTAGAGTGACAATGTTTTATTTTGTATTGTTACATCATATGTACAGTTTTCTTCAGTTTCTTCATTGTCATGTGTACACCACGAATGGCAGGGTGCGTATTTGACTAGGGCTGCATCGTTTTTGACTATCGTTATCGCATTGTTCCTGCGCGTTCCTGCCGACAATACATACAATACAATTAAATTAGTCTACCTAAATTACACATCGATTTCATCTTCGGTTCTTTTTTCAGCCGCGAATTTGTTTGAACCATTTCGTCTATGTCTGAAGTGTTTTTATGTTTTTTCGCCAGCCAGTCTATTCTTGACAAGCATGTACAAGCTCGTTCTCGAATCATTGAAAGGTATTGTGCCCGTAGTTCAACTATTTCATTGGATTGATGCATGCTATATTGTGGTGGTATTGTTGCGTAACCTGTCTGGAATGGAGGGATTATCAAATGGCGAATTACAGGTCGGACAGAAGGACAAATATGTGTGTGTGTGTGTGTGTGTGTGTGTGTGTGTGTGTGTTTATTTTCGTTTCTGACATTAAATTCCTTTCATGCACTTCCTTCATTCTTCATTCTTACATTCTGACATTAACTTACTGACATTACATTTGCTAGAACAACCGAATTCGTCGCGATTTCTCAGCGCTGTTGTGTGGAAAATGAAGCAGTGGCTCATTAGCCAGTGGAAAATCTCATGAAAGTAAAAACACTACGAGCCAAACACTAGTCCAGTATATATCGACGAATGTGTGTGTGTGTGTGTGTGTGTGTGTTTGTGTGTGTGTGTGTTCTCACATATTTGTAGCTACAGGAAATGGACTAAGCTCGAGCTGTCAAGCTGTCTCCTTGTCAATATCCAGCTTTATCCAGCCTCTCTTTGAATTTGCCAATACACTCACTGCAATCAATATTTGTGCACTCAAGCCGTTCCTAGCGTCCATACACACAAACACATACACCTACTAGGGAAGTTGAACAGTTTCACATTCTCACATTGTCACATTGTGTATGTGTGTGTGTGTGTGACAGTGGTTGTGAACAGTCAGTGTCGTGGTTCTGCCACCAGTGCCTCTCTGACAGCCACCAATCTACGTCTGCGCACCGAACTCACCAGTATCCAGCAGGCTGGAACATGGAAGAGCGAGCGCGTCATTTGCACGCCGCAAGCGGCTAGTGTGCGCGTCGACAACCGCGAGCGTCCCTTGCTCAACTTCTGCTCCAACAATTACCTGGGTCTGTCGGTGAGTCGGCATGTGTGTCCACGATTTGTGTCCATGATGTGTCCACGATGTGTCCACGATGACTTCACGATGTGTGTCCACGATGAGTTCACGATGTGTGTCCACGATGAGTTCACGATGTGTCCACGATGAGTCCACGATGTGTCCACGATGTGTCCACGATGTGTCCACGATGTGTCCACGATGAGTCCACGATGTGTCCACGATGAGTCCACGATGAGTCCACGATGTGTATCCACGATGAGTTCACGATGAGTCCACGATGTGTCCACGATGTGTCCACGATGCGTGTCCATGATGTGTCCACGATGAGTCCACGATGTATCCACGATGTGTCCACGATGTGAGTCCACGATGTGTCCACGATGAGTTCACGATGAGTTCACGATGAGTCCACGATGTGAGTCCACGATGTGTCCACGATGTGTCCACGATGTGAGTCCACGATGTGTCCACGATGAGTCCACGATTTGTGTCCATGATGAGTCCACGATGTGTCCACTATGTGTCCACGATGTGTGTCCACGATGTGTCCACGATGAGTCCACGATGTGTCCACGATGTGTGTCCACGATGTGTCCACGATGTGTCCACGATGTGTGTCCACGATGAGTCCACGATGAGTCCACGATGTGTCCACGATGTGTCCACGATGAGTCCACGATGTGTCCACGATGAGTCCACGATGTGTCCACGATGAGTGTCCACGATGTGAGTCCACGATGTGTCCACGATGTATCCACGATGTGAGTCCACGATGAGTCCACGATGTGTCCACGATGTGTCCACGATGTGTCCACGATGTATCCACGATGTATCCACGATGTGAGTCCACGATGAGTCCACGATGTGTCCACGATGTGAGTCCACGATGTGTGTCCACGATGAGTCCACGATGAGTTCACGATGTGTCCACGATAATTTCACGATGTGTCCACTATGAGTCCACGATGTGTCCACGATGTGTCCACGATGTGAGTTCACGATGTGTCCACGATGTGTCCACCATGTGTCCACGATGAGTCCACGATGAGTCCACGATGTGTCCACGATGAGTCCACGATGAGTCCACGATGTGTCCACGATGAGTCCACGATGAGTCCACGATGAGTCCACGATGTGTCCACGATGAGTCCACGATGTGTCCACGATGAGTCCACGATGTGTCCACGATGTGAGTCCACGATGTGTCCACGATGTGTCCACGATGTGTCCACGATGTGTCCACGATGAGTCCACGATGAGTCCACGATGTGTCCACGATGTGTCCACGATGAGTCCACGATGTGTATCCACGATGAGTCCACGATGAGTCCACGATGTGTCCACGATGTGTCCACGATGTGTCCACGATTTGTCCACGATGAGTCCACGATGTGTCCACGATGTGAGTCCACGATGTGTCCACGATGTGTGTCCACGATGTGTCCGCTATGTGTCCACGATGTGAGTTCACGATGTGTCCACGATGTGTGTCCACGATTTTTCAACGATGTGTCCACGATGCAGTGGCGGCGCCAGGATTTTCCCGCTGGCCGAGGACGAGGAGGGGCTTAGGAAAAATGTACGTGCAGGGGTTTGGCGAAATATGACCAACTACACTTGAAATATTCATGGTCAAGATTCAGGGGGCTTGACAAATTTTTGGGTGAGTTTCAGCTACATATTTGCATATTTAAATGTTGCATAAGTGTATGCCCGTTTGTGTGTGTGTGTGTGTGTGTGTGTGTGTGTGTGTGTGTGTAGTATCACCCTGATGTGATAGAAGCGGGCAAGCAGGCGTTGGATGAGTTTGGTGCCGGTCTCAGCTCGGTTCGCTTCATCTGCGGCACACAGAGCATACACAAGGTTCAACAATTAGCTCGTGTTCTTGTTTTTTGCCTTCATATTTTTTTGGGTAAATAATGTTGTTTTTGTGGGGGGCAGTGGTTGCCGCGTGCGATAAATATGAATGATAAACGATAATTATCGCCGAGGTCAAACCTTTTATCGTTTATCGCAAATTGTTCTCAAATTATCGCTCATTCACTTACCGCTAGTCCCAAAAAATCATGAACGATAAACGATAAGTTCATAAGACTTTAGTAAAAATTATAAAATGTGTACGGCGGCAATAGTCACTACAGCCCGCCTGACTTTTCCCGACCAGTTCAAGCTGAGAGTACAATTCAACTTCAGAACTACTTCTAAGCGTTCGATTCACCTTTCGGAAGTACTTCTGAAAATGAATCAGAAGTTGTCATTCATGGCGCAGAGGAGGCATTAATTTCGAGCGTGATTTATTCAGAACTGCAACGATACTGAACTCGGTTTTGAATTATTAAAGTAAAAATCAAATCGTAAGCAAAAATTAACAGGTTAGCGCGACAAACAACACCTGATAATCGACTGATAAACATTCATGAACGCCACACTTTTGAGCCCGTGTTCGATTGATGCACTTGACAATCGAACACACCATCTGTGTGTATGTGTGTGTGTGTGTGTGTGTGTGTGTATGTGTGTGTGTGTGTGTTGGCCGCGTAATCCAGTGATGTTATTTGTGTTGTCAGAAGTTGGAGCGCCAAATAAGCGATTTTCACGGTCGCGAGGACACCATTTTGTACGCGAGCTGTTTCGACGCCAACGCTGGTCTGTTTGAAGCGCTTCTGTCGGCCGAAGATTGTGTACTCTCCGACGAACTCAATCATGCGTCCATTATCGACGGTGTTAGACTGTGCAAGGCACGCAAGTTTCGCTACAAACACGCCGATATGACAGGTGTGTTGACATATTCGTTAATAACCTGGACTTTCGTGAATAACCTGGACATTCGTGAATAACCTGGACTTTCGTGAATAACCTGGACATTCGTGAATAACCTGGACATTCCTGAATAACCTGGACATTCGTGAATAACCTGGACTTTCGTGAATAACCTGGACTTTCATGAATAACCTGGTCATTCGTGAACATTACGTTATTCAGTTTTGTCGTTTATTCATGGGGAAATCGTGTCGTGAAGCCGAAATGTGTGGACAAAACACATGAAGCTTTCATGGTGACGAATCGATCTATATCTATTGCTCTTGTTTCTCATCAAATTATTTACGACTAATTACGAGCTTTGATGTAGATAATTTGTCTTGAGGAAACACGATACATACATTCCTTATAACGAGGTGTTTTTGAGATGTACTCTGGTGAATTAGCCTAGCTCTGTATCGCGTGTTTATTTGTTATTTCACATGTCATTTCGCGGCGCATTGCTGTGCTGTAGATCTTGAGCTGCAGCTGAAACAATGCACGGACGCGCGCACTCGCATAATCGTGTCTGACGGCGTGTTCAGCATGGACGGCGCCGTGTGTCCGCTGCCTCATCTTGTGCGCCTGGCCCAGCAGTACGATGCCCTCGTCTTCCTCGATGATTGCCACGCCACTGGCTTTTTCGGCCCGTCCGGCAGGTAAACACCTCAACAGCCGGCGCTTCAGCGTGGGTGTTGGCCAGTTCGTCCTATACTTTCTTGTTTCATAGTCCAGAGGGGGGATTCAGCCCCTCTAAACCCCCTAGTATTTCAGGCCTGATTGATTGTGTGTGTGTGTGTGTGTGTGTGTGTGTGTGTGTGTGTATGATCAGAGGTACGGAGGAGTATTACGGCATGTCGGGCAGTGTGGACATTATCAACTCCACACTCGGCAAGGCGCTGGGGGGCGCTGCCGGCGGATACACCACGGCGTCACGTGAGATAGTTGACCTGTTGCGCCAGAGGTCACGACCCTACTTGTTCTCCAACTCGCTGCCTCCTCCGGTGGTCGCTTGCGCCAGCCAGGTGACACACACACATACATACACACACACATACACACATTCACACACACACACACACACATTCACACATATAAACACACACATGATATACATGTTTTTTTGACAGATATTTTATATGTAGTTGTTTAATAGTTTCTCGTTGTCTGATATGTCCTTGATATATATTAAATTGTTGGTCAGGTGTTGGACATGTTGTCCAGTTCATCGCAGCTGATACGGCAGCTGGACGAGAACACGCGGCAGTTTCGCGCCGCTCTCACTAGCGCCGGCTTCTCGCTGGCCGGACACCAACAACACGCCATCGTGCCGGTCATGATCGGCGACGCCAAACTGGCTCAACTAATGGCCGACTCCCTGCTAGGTACTGCCAACTCTTCATTTATCTGTGATCAACTCTCTTTTTCTGATCAACTCTCTCAATCTCTGATTAATTATCCCTTTCTTTCTCTGATCAACTCTCTTTTCTGATCAACTCTCTCCTTCTCTCTCTGATCAACTCTCTCTTTCTCTCTCTGATCAACTCTCTCTTTCTCTTTCTCTGATCACCTTTCTCTTTCTCTGATCAACTCTCTTTCTCTCTTTCTCTGATCAACTCTCTTTCTCTCTTTCTCTGATCAACTCTCTTTCTCTCTTTCTCTGATCACCTTTCTCTTTCTCTGATCAACTCCCTCTCTTTCTCTGATCAACTCTCTGTTTATCTGTGTGTGTGTGTGTGTCGGTCTGTGTGTGTGTGTGTGTGTGTGTGTCGAAGTATGTCTTCATAGTTCATAGTTTATAGTTGATTGGCCACAATACACAGCACAGTATTTTACCAGACTAAAATACAACGTTTCAAACAAGCTGGTCCAGCCTACACCTCTTTCACGAACATTAGTTCAAATTGACAACATCAAACATGAAACATTATTGTTAGCATCAACACATACACTCTCGCATACTTCATACACAGCTGCACACACACACACACACAAACATTCATCCACATACATACACAACATGAGTGTGTTAGTGTATATATATATATATATATATATATATATAATTATGTGTATAAGAGAGGTTTCCAACCGGTTTGTGGCGACCTTCTAAGGGGGTCGTGAAATCACTTCAGACGCTCGTGAGGGCCGCTTGAAAATAATTGCCATTCGTGCAAATTTGCACACAAAAAAATCATGTTATAAACACCGGATGTTTTTCATTGTATTTTCGATTACATTAAGTAACGATGACATTAACGTATCGAATGTGATATAAATTCAGTATAACGGTGTTTTTCTAACTTGTCTCATTTTTACTGGGGGGTAATGGAGTCCTCCGTCTTTGTCTTGGGGATTGCGGAGCGAGAATGGTTGGGAACAAAACTTCAATAAACTTGGTTGATGTAAGATTTAGGATGGAAGGATAGGAAGTAATTGATATTAATTGAATGAATTAATATTGAACCATCAATAAAGTTCCGCGTTCAATTACATCTTCCAGCTCCTATAAATCTTTCAGCGGCAAATTATATAAATATCTTTTGGGTGTGTACATAGATTCTTTAGCCCACACCGATATTATTCGTTTTTCTGTAGTATACGTGTTTTTGTGTGAGTCTTGTGTGTCTTATTCCGCTGTGAGCCCAAGTTTTTTTATGATGCATTTTCATTTGTGTGTACATTGTGTGTGATTTGTATGTATATTTTCATCCATGCCAATACTTTGTTGTATAAAGTGGCAATACATTTCTGATTACTGATTTCCGAACCCCTGGTGTATAAATACACACACACACATGTATGTGTATGTGTGTGTGTGTGTTGACACAGATCACGGAATATACGTGGTGGGGTTTAGTTACCCGGTGGTGCCTCTAGGACGGGCTCGTATTCGCGTACAATTATCTGCCAGTCACTCGGCTGAACAAGTCCAGCAAGCCGTGGCTGCCTTCATCTCGGTCGGCAAACAATACGGCATCGTCAACTAGCCCACTGTCTGTATGTCCGGCTGTCCGTCTGTCCGGCTGTCCGTCCTCGTTCTGCCTTGCTGTTAAATATGACTCACACACACATATACACATAGACACTGACACACATATACGTACACACATACACACATACATACACATGCATACACACACATATACACACACATATATATACACATATATACACATACATACACACACGCACACGCATACATGCACATACATACACACAGGCGCACACATACATACATACACACACGCACACGCATACATGCACATACATACACATACATACACACGGGCGCACACATACATACACATACATGCACACATACACACACACACAGTGAAATCTTGTCAATGTGACTTGAGCATAAGTTTGAACATTTGAAACTTTTTCGCAATTGAAAAAATGAAGCTAACTCAACTTTCAACTCAATTTTTTTCTTGCATTTTTTCGAACTTTGCGCTTTTTTCACACAAACTATTCTGCGTATTAATGCTTCTTACAATAATACAATAATGGTGACTTTTTGGAAACGGGTATCGTATCAGTGTGTGTGTGTGTGTGTGTGTGTGTATTTGGTCAATTTGTGATGGATTAATTGTGTGCAATTAATTATTAACCAGCTTTTATAATCTGCCATACATTCCTAATATACGCAATTTATTGGTGCGGTGTCTGTGATAGTTTTATTATACATTGTATGTATGTGTGTGTGTGTTTATATGTATGTATGTACGTGTGTTGATTGGTGAAGGTGTTACGCCGCATAAATGCTGTATTTCAATTGAATTAGCATTTTATTTTATTGTTTTCTATTTAACCAGAAAATATTTATCCAGGAAATTGAAATATTTTATGATTGAATATACGTGAGTTTGAGTGAGTGAAGGTGTTTTTTTTGCTGTTTTGAATGACGTATTTTCCAAATATTAATAAGATTCTAGTTTTTTTGTGGTTATTACCGACCCTTGGGACTCATGGGACTCAAGCGACCGTTGGGACTCATGGGACCGTTGCGACTCAAGATTCATGGGAGTCTTGTGAATTTCGACATATTCTACTTCAGTTCCATAATTTTAAATGTGAAAACAAATTGTCACTGAAATTTTACGTCTTGAATTCATGAAATTTGAAATTTTCCATCACTTTTGTGTCGCTGGTGGAATGTTTGAATGTTTCACAAGATCAAACTGCCGAACTGCCAAGTCCCCAATATCTGACCCCAAGAGGACATCTAGAAAAAAGGATTGTTGAATTAACAAGTAAGCTTGTAACAACTTGCTAGCTGTACAAGCAAGTTTCAGCAATGTCTCAACAGTAGAATTGGAATTTGTGAGAGAGCGATGCAACAACTGAAAACGTCGCCAAATAAAATATTTATAATACCAAATCTCCTAGTCTTATTGACTATTTATTTAACTTATTTAATATATAAAATAAATATACTAATTCCATTACATCCTCCTTAGGCTCTGAGAAAATTTGAATATCTTCCAGATTGATAACAGATAATTTGCTAGTTTACACTATGTAGATACACTCGTCAACCTAGTCATGCCTCATTTATCAAGCAAAAACGACCAGAACCTAAAATAACAAATTACAAGTAATTTAAAATAGTAAAGTAGTGTCGAAATAAAGAACCAAATTTGTATTGTCTTGTGATAATATGGAGGAATGAAGTTTCTCTTCTGTGCTGTGATTACAACATTTATTAATCATGAAAATCACGAAGAAAATTGTATCAGATGAACTGGTTATCTTTCTCAATAATTTCATTATTTCATCCAACGGCGTAGATTTGTGTCGAGGCTCGGGGGGATGACAGTCATCATGCATTAGTGTTCAAAGTTGACTCAGTTGGACAATTGCATAAGACACAACTATTTTCGGCTTATTTAATTACAACACACACATACCTCATGTATTAAGTATATTGCGTAAAGTATAATTTTTCATATATTTTTACATATTTTTACATTTTCTGTGTATAGTTATTTTTTGCTATGCTGATTTTGATGATAATATACCCAAAGATTTATCGGGGGTATACACCCTGTATATACCCCAGCTTGTACACCCATTATTTCATCAATGAGATAATAATTCTTCACCCAGCGTATGCTTGTGTGTGTGTGTGTGTGTGTGTGTTTGTGTGTTAGTGTGTGAGTGTGTCTGTGTGTGTGTGTGTGTGTTAGCTGTATGTGTGTGTGCAGCCTGGACAGAGAGTATTGACTCAGAGGGTTCATTGATGACAACAGGTGTGCACTTCCCAGGGGAAATGACAAGTGCTTTCTCGTCGGTTTAAACACTCCGCATGTATGTGCGTGTGTATGTATGTATGTGTGTGTGTGTGTATGTGTGTGTGTGTGTGTGTGTGTGTGCAACTATGTGTATACCGTTATGTCGATGTGTGTTTTCTGGACACTGCATATTAGGGTTGCTCATTTTTCTCAAATTGCTGGTAATTTGGGTGGCGAAAGTTTTTCCCATGCTTTGAACGACGCTGAGCTCAATGGAATCCAAATAAACATCGCAAAATAATATTCAAGGATCGCGAATCTACTTTGAAATTTTTAACATTACCAATTTTCAGTGGTTTTTGGTTTATAAGTAGCAAATGGTGCACTAAAAGTAGATTACACCTTAGTAATAAAATCTGCGCAGAAATGTAAGAATTAATATCATTACACTCATTAAAGTATCCATAAACTATTTATACCGAAAAGGCGTCAAAATACAACCAGTTGTGAAATCGCTCAATTTCAGTCGGGCATTTTATATGCGTGCGTTTACTGATCACGTGTAGAAAGGAAGGAATTGTTTGCGTCCTCCAATGTACACTGCACATTGGAAGCCGTAGGAATTTTCTAAATTTGCGCGGGGTGGGACAAAAGGAGGCTTTTCTTGATAGATTTTCGCTTTCGGTCAGCCGGAAGCGGAAGGAGACATCAATCATACCAACTTATATACATCTGCCATAGTTATTTTGGCTAGCTTTTTATTCAAGATTTAAGTTCTGATTTCGATTCGGAATTCTCCAACTTCAACATGACGCGACTTTTGCAATAATATATGTTTTCCACCTGCCGCGGTTCAAATTGCTAATTTTCATCTCCCGAACATTGTCAGCAATTATGTGGACAGAAGCACTTGCTTGACGATCAATAGAACTGTCTAAAAAGTGACTTGAAAATAAGAAAAGTGACTTTATTTTCAAGAAAATGTTACTTCAACATGGGCGTATATACTGGGAGGTATGGGGTATATATAGCACCTGACAAATTGGCTGGGGTGTATAAATATACAATTATACCCCCTATAATTCTGCCGAGTTCAGTTCATCGGGCATATTGTCATCAAAATCAGCATAGAAAAAATGTAAAAATGATGAATATGTTAAAATTTATACTTTATGAAATATACTTTTCATTGAGGTATGTGTGTGTGTGTGTTGTAATTGAATAGGCTGAAAATAGTTGAGGGTCTCATGCAATTGACCAACTGAGTCAACTTTGAACACTAATGCATGATGGCTGTCATCCCCCCGAGCCTCGATACAAATCTACGCCTTTGAACCCTAACCCATGACTTACCGATGATTTTATATAAGATCACATAAAAATGATTATATTTTTTTGTTTTGTTGTCTATATTAACATATATTTAATCATTAGGCTATATTCATTTTATGTTACATTTATAACATTTCTTTGATATCAACGCAATATTTAAAAAAAGTGTGTGAATTAATTGATATACAAACGTGAAAATATCAAAACTTGTTGTTGTAGTCAGTAAAATTACGGTAGGTAATGGGTTAAAAGTAACTTGAAAATAGCCATGTACACACTCAAATATGTAGTTAGTTGTTAGAAATCATTTCCTCACACACCGTCACCCTCATTTCCACTCAATATCTCCGTTTTGGTGTGATTTTATACAACACACCCGATATATATATATCTATATATATAAAAGAGATCCTCTGTGTGTGTGTCTGTGTGTTCACCATCCTTGGTCCATATTCTATCAGCTAATACTCGGCCACCACTTGGCGTACCCGTTGAAAATGTATACCATAATGTTGGAAATTTTCTTGTCTACACTTAACATTAAATTTTAAATTTCAAAAATAAAACCAAAAAAAGTTATTGCGGTGAAAAGACAAAATGAACCCTAAAAAATGCGAAAATTTTGGTCGATTTTCTGAAGACTACTCCTCCTAAACCAGCAATGGTACAACTATACAAATTATACCACTGTGTATAAAATTTTATCTTCTACTCAACGCACTATAATTTATACCCAAAAATTGAATATAAAACATGTAAAATGGAAAAAAAATCAATCTACATTCAAAATTTTATTTAAACTCCACGCGTCAAATTTTCTATACTTTTTTCTCTATTTCTCAAAAAATCATTATCACACATCTAAATAAATAATACCACCATGCTGGGAATTTTGTTTTCTACAACACGGTATAATTTTTAATCTTCCAAAGTGTATTGAAAAAAAGTTACGACGGTGTGAAGTGTAAATGACAAAGTCAAAAAGGCAAAATTAGCACAAAAAACGTGAATATTTTGGTCAATATTCCGCTATCTATTCCTCATAAACCAGCAATGGTACAGCTATAAAAATTATACTATTGTGTAGATAATTTTGTGTTCTACAAGAAAAGTTATAATTTATACCCACAAATGATACAAAAAACGTGTACAATTGGCAAAATTCTCAAATACATCCAAAATTACACTTGAACACCGGGTGATTAAAATTAATTCATTTTTCTACCCATGTCTCAGGAACTATTTGTCACACATTACAATAAATTATACCATCGTGTTAGAAATTTTGTTTTCTACAATACGGTATAATTTGTAATTTTCCAAAGTGTATCTGAAGGACGTTACGGGGGTGTAAAATCAAACGGACATATTGCCAATTTGACAGCTATTATGCGCACTTGCGATTACACAGGAATATACTACTTTGTAGAGAATTTTGTGTTCTACAATATAAGCTATAATTTATACCCACAAATGATACAAAAAACGTGTAAAATTGGCAAAATTCTCAAATACATCCAAAATTACACTAGAACACCGGGCGACTAAAATTAATTCATTTTTCTAATATTTCTCAGTAACTATTTGTTATGCATAAAAATAAATTATACCATCGTGCTAGAAATTTTGTTTTCTACAATACGGTATAATTTGTAATTTTCCAAAGTGTATCTAAAGGAAGTTACGGCGGTGTAAATTCAAAAGGACATATTGCCAATTTGACAGCTATTATGCGCACTTGCGATTACACAGGAATATATTACTGTGTAGATAATTTTGTGTTCTACAAGATAAGTTATAATTTATACCCACAAATGATACAAAAAACGTGTAAAATTGGCAAAATTCGCAAATACATCCAAAATTACACTTGAACAACGGGCGACTAAAATTAATTCATTTTTCTACTATTTATCAGTAACTATTTGTTAGACATGAAAATAAATTATACCATCGTGCTATAAATTTTTTTTTCTACAATACGGTATAATTTTTAATTTTCCAAAGTGTATCTAAAGGAAGTTACGGCGATGTAAAGTCAAAATGTCATGTTGCCAATTTGACAGCTATTATGCGCACTTGCGATTACACATGAATATACACTGATTTAATTTCACTGAAGTCCAATCACAATTTACGCACTTGCGATTACACAGGAATATACTAGTGTGTAGAGAATTTTGTGTTCTACAATATAAGCTATAATTTATACCCACAAATGGTACAAAAAACGTGTAAAATTGGCAAAATTCTCAAATACATCCAAAATTACACTTGAACACCGGGCGACTAAAATTAATTTATTTTTCTACTATTTCATAGTAACTATTTGTTATACATAAAAATAAATTATACCATCGTGCTAGAAATCTTGTTTTCTACAATACGGTATAATTTGTAATTTTCCAAAGGGTATCTGAAGGAAGTTACGGCGGTGTAAAGTCAAAAGGACATATTGCCAATTTGACAGCTATTATGCGCACTTGCGATTACACAGGAATATACACCGATTAAATTTCACTGAAGCCCAATCACAATTAAGAATGCATCATATTATCTCCAAGCATGGATGGTGTGGTTTTTTGCGTACAGTTTAATTAATGCTACACTATACTGAATATAAAGTCTTTATTGTCCTCAATATTTACACATCAAATGTTCCGCACGACGGGCGGGTAAAATGCTACTTGGAACAAAGTAAGCTACTGAATTTTACTGTGTAATTTAATTGGTTTAATTTCAAGTTGCATACGCTTAAGTTGCATAAGGATACGGGTTGTAATATCATGCAATGCCAAGTATATGCATATGCTGTTTTAGAGGAAGCATTAATCTGGAATTATAGAGATGTTTCATTGTTTTGATAGTGTTACACCTCTGAATTACTACACACGAAGGACGGGTGTGAATTTGAGTAGTGTTGAGGGAAAAACATCGTCAATAATTAAAACAAGAATTTACAAATTTGACTTTTCTATTGGTCGTTTTTCATCAATTTTCTTTGTGTTTGTTTCGTGTTTGAGTTCTGAATTATTCCGCACGACGGGCAGCTTTAAATATGAGGCGGGTTGTGGAAAAACATGTTTTCTAAATTGAAACATAAATTTTACATTTAGACTTTTATATTAGCTAAAACTTTCCTGTGGGTTTGTTTTTCTTTTTCAATTTGCACTAATTTTTTTATGAATTGAATATTAATTATATTTTATAAACTGTTCCGCACGACGGGCGAATTAAATGTATCTATAAAGAGTGGGTTTAAATGATAGCGAGGTATATGATATTTTGCTAGCAGTAAATATTCTAGCGATAAAAGTAGGATAGCTCTTAAGCAAATGATTTTGGAGAATGATGTGAACCTTTAAATATATTTTGCGATCTGATGATATATGTATTAGGAATAATACGTAGCAGAATATAGATTGCATAATATAATATCGGCTGTAATATCAAGGGCTGTAATATCGGTGTAATCCAAAAAATAACAACTGTATGAATATGATGCATTAGTGGAAGCATTAACCGGGAATTATGAGATAATATGATAATGGTGTATAATTATATCGCAATATGCAACAAATGTGAATTTAGCTGCCTTACAGTTTGGTCCCGATACTATATTGGCGGGTTGAGAGAAAAGTATTGGTGGGCCGCGTGTTTGGGACCCCTGGGGTAGATAATCTCAGTCTTCTGATTACAAATTATGATCGCATCAGTATATTTTGTGATCACAAACTAATAAGTTAAATCACCTCAGACTAGGCTGAGAGCGGTCAAGATTGGATGATTGGGTTGGGTTGGGTAGGTTTGACTCAGGTTATATTGGGTTTTAATGATAGCGGAAAATATATAAATTTTAACAATAAATATTATAGCGGAAAAAGTGAAATAGTACTTAAGCAAATGATATTGGGGAATGATGTTAAGTATAGAATGATATAATTAAGAATTATAATAATTATATAATAATTATAATAATTATATATATAATATTTATATATATAAATATTTATATATATATATATTTATATATATAAATATTTATATATATAATAATTATTATATTATATAATAATTATAATTATAATAAGATAATAATTAAGAATGATGTTAATATATATAGTTTGGAAACATTCTGATGAAAAGATTTCATAATCTTTCATTGTTTGTTTCGTGTTTGTGTTCTGAATTATACCACACGACGGGCAGATTTATATATCAGGCGGGTTGAGGGATAATATTTGTCAAAATAAGAACATAAATATTCACATTTAGACTTTTCTATTGGTTAAGATATGTATAGGTTACATTTTTTGGTTTTCAATTTGTATTCGTTATATTTTATGGATTTGATATGAATTTTATTGTATGAATTGTTCCGCACGACGGGCGGGTTTAAAAAAGTGTTTTTAGTTCATTTTTTCAAATGATTCATTTAAAAAAATGTAATTTTTTTTAAAATAAAAATGTTCCGCGGGCAGCAACTATAGACAATAGAACGTTCAATTTCCCCTGTAGAATTAATCCATACACAAAACCAATGGATTTGACTTCAAATATGATTTTCATTGTATGAATTGTTCCGCACGACGGGCGGGTTTAAAAAAAGTGTTTCCATTTTTTAGTTCATTTTTTCAAATGTTTCATTTAAAACAAGGTATTTTTTTAAATAAAAAGGCTCCGCGGGCAGCAACTATAGACAATAGAACGTTCAATTTCCCCTGTAGAATTAATACATACACAAAACCAATCGATTTGACTTCAAAGATCCAGAACGGATCGTGTTCGAGCTCTGATTTATTCAGCACGACGGGCGGGTTTAAAAATGACTCAGGCGGACTGAGGGGAAATATTTTGTCGAAATAAAAATAATTAAACTTAGAATTTTCAATTGATTATTATTTCTATGAGTTTGCCCTAATTCATTGTTAATTTTCCATTTTTTTATGAATTGAATATGAATTTCATGTTATGAATTGCTCCGCAAAACGGGCGGGTTTTAATGCTATATATATACATAAAGAAGAAATTATCTGTCTGTCTGTGTATGTATGCTCAAATATGAGGTGACATAATTGCGCTGGTTCATGGTTCGCTGGTTCAATGATCAGGGGCTTCAAACGCAAACGAAGCGATGGCTCATTTTTATGAAATAAAAATGTCCCGCGGGCAGCAATAAAACGTTCAATTTCACCGTGTAGAATAAATTCATATACAATACTAATGGATTTGACTTCATGAACCAGAACGGATGGTGTTCGAGTTCTGAATTATTCCGCACGTCGGCCGGGTTATGAGGGAGCTGAGTGAAAATATTTTGTCAAAATAAAATTAAAATAATGAAATTTAGACTTTTTAATTGATTAAGGTTTTTATGAGTTTGCCTTATTTATTTTTAATTTGCAATATTTTTATGAATTGCTCCGCACAACGGGCGGGTTTTAATGCTAGTATATATATATATATATACATTTGCGCTTGCAAACGAAATTGTATTCCATTGCAATTTCGCGTTTTGCACTCGTTTTCCTGGTAGACTCTAAATCTCTTACCATTATTGTAGAATTTTTGTAATGATTGTGTGTTCTTATTTGTGTTCTTGCTGGTGTTCTTTTTGTGTTCTTATGTGATTTGTATATTGTTAATTGTCTGATGATGGAGTCCGGTAACTCCGAAACGTTACAAAATATGGGCACGTTTTTGAAGTGTTTGAGTCAAAGCGATGGCAATAGATTGAATTGAATTGAATCCAATCTCGTATGCAATCGCGAAAATCTACTACCTGGCTACACCAATATCATATATATATATATATATATATATATATATATATATATATATATATATATATATATATATATATATATATATATATATATATATACGAGGTACGTTCAATAAGTAATGAGAAAATGTCAGGAGAGACATTAAATATGGTATGATCAAAATACTTTTTCATGGAGAAGTACACATGCATATATTCTACAAAATTACTAACTGGCAACTTTCTATGTTAGCAGGTTTGAGCGTCGTGGTGATTGAGGTGGAACCAGTTTGATCCGGTTTGCCGATCTCCGAGCACGTGTCACGATGCAAGGAAATATGGAGCAACGTTACGCCATCAAATTTTGTGTTAAACTTAACAAAACAAAACAAGAAGCTTATGGATTGTTTAAAGAAGCCTATGGGGATGAAAGGATGAGCCAAGCAAGTTTCTACCGGTGGTTTAACAGATTTTCTGAGAGAAATGAACACGTTGAAGATGAACCCAGAAGTGGAGCACCAAAAATTGCACGCAAGGAGGAAAACATTGAGGAAGTGCAAAGGTTAGTGATGCAAGACCGTCGAATATCTGTGAGGATGATATCTGAAGCTGTTGGCATTAGTACTGGCACAGTAGAGTTCTGACCGAAGATCTGAAGCTTCACAAAGTCTGTGCCAAGTTTGTGCCAAAGATTCTGTCCGACGATCAGAAGCAGTTTCGTGTGGAATGTTGCACTGACATTCTCGAGATGATAAAGGCCGATCCAGCTTTCCTGAATAAGGTAGTGACTTATGATGAGAGTTGGGTGTTCACCTAAGACCCTGAGAGCAAACGACAGAGTGCTCAGTGGAAGCACGCAAACTCTCCCAGGCCCAAAAAGGCAGAGATGAGCAAGTCACAAGAGAAGGTCATGGTCATTCCTTTCTTTGACTTCCAGGGGCTCATTCACATTGAATGGGTTCCTCATGGTCAGTCTGTCAATAAGGAATATTATATTACTGTTCTGAGAAAGTTCAGAGAGAAGATGAGGAAGAAGAGGCCTCGGCAGTGGAGGAGTGGTCAGTGCTGGTTCCACCAGGACAATGCCCCATGCCACAAGTCAACCCTGGTGACCACTTGGATAGCCGACAGGGGAATGAAAGTGATACATCACCCACCCTACAGCCCTGACCTAGCTCCTTGCGACTTTTTCATGTTCCCACGTATGAAAGACAGCCTCAGGGGAACAAGATTTCAGTCAACAGAGGAGCTGAAAGAAGCATCGGAAAGTTGCCTGAAGGGACTACAGAAGAAGGACTTTGAGGGGGTCTTCAAGGAATGGCAGAGACGCATGAAAAAGTGTGTAGATGTGGGAGGCAATTATTTTGAAGGAGACAAAGTTTTGTAAGCTTGTGAAAATAAATAGTATTTCTGTTGACATTTTCTCATTACTTATTGAACGTACCTCGTATATATATATATATATATATATATATATATATATCTATATATATAAAAGAGATCCTCTGTGTGTCTGTCTGTGTGTGTGTGTGTCTGTGTGTGTGTTCGACCCTCCTTGGTCCATTTTCTATCAGCTATTATTCGGCCACCACTCAGCCTACCCGCTAACAATTTATACCATCACGTTGGAAATTTTCTTGTCTACACTTTAGATTAAATTTTAAATTTCAAAAATGAAATCAAAAAAAGTTATAGCGGTGAAAAGACAAAATGAACCCTGAAAAATGCGAAAATTGTGGTCAATGCTCTGCCATCTACTCCTCATAAACCAGAAATGGTACAGCCAAACAGATTATACCACTGTGTAGAGAATTTTCTGTTCTACAAGATAGGTTATAATTCATATCCGAAAATAGAACATAAAAGATGTAAACATGACAAAATTTCAATCTATATTCAAAAATATATTTATACTCCACGCGTCCGATTTTCTATACTTTTTTCTCTATGTATCAAAAACTAATTATCACACAACTAAATAAATAATACCATCATGCTGGGAATTTTGTTTGCTACAACACGGTATAATTTTTAATTTTCCAAAGTGTATTGAAAAAAAGTTACGGCGGTGTGAAGTCAAAATGACAAAGTCAAAAATGCAAAATTAGCACTGGAAACCGTGAATGTTTTGGTAAATATTCCCCTATCTATTCCTCATAAACCAGCAATGGTACAGCTATAAAAATTATACTATTGTGTAGATAATTTTGTGTTCTACAAGAAAAGTTATAATTTATACCCACAAATGATACAAAAAATGTGTAAAATTGGCAAAATTGTCAAATACATCCAAAATTACACTTGATCACCGGGCGCCTAAATTAATTCATTTTTCTACCTATTTCTCAGGAACTATTTGTCACACATTAAAATAAATTATATCATCGTGCTGGAAATTGTATTTTTTAAAATGCGGTATAATTCTTAATTTTCCAAAGTCTATCTGAAGGAAGTGACGGCGGTGTAAAGTCAAAAGGACATATTGCCAATTTGACAGCTATTATGCGCACTTGCGATTACACAGGAATATACTACTGTGTAGAAAATTTTGTGTTCTACAAGAAAAGGTGTAATTTATACCCACAAATGATACAAAAAACGTGTAAAATTGGCAAAATTCTCAAATACATCCAAAATTACACTTGAACACCGGGTGACTACAATTTATTCATTTTTATACCCATTTCTCAGGAACTATTTGTCATACATTAAAATTAATTATACCATCGTGCTAGAAATTTTGTTTCCTACAGTACGGTATAATTTTTAATTTTCCAAAGTGTATCTGAAGGAAGTTACGCCGGTGTAAAGTCAAAATGTCATGTTGCCAATTTGACAGCTATTATGCGTACTTGCGATTACACATGAATATACACTGATTAAATTTCACTGAAGTCCAATCACAATTTACGCACTTGCGATTACACAGGAATATACTACTGTGTAGAGAATT
This sequence comes from Sacculina carcini, assembly GCA_916048095.2. Lineage (NCBI taxonomy): Eukaryota > Metazoa > Arthropoda > Thecostraca > Sacculinidae > Sacculina > Sacculina carcini. Next base: position 9,896,755 of record OU696572.1, read on the forward strand.
TTGTGTTCTACAAGATAAGCTATAATTTATACCCACAAATGATACAAAAAACGTGTAAAATTGGCAAAATTCTCAAATACATCCAAAATTACACTTGAACACCGGGCGACTAAAATTAATTCATTTTTCTACTATTTCTCAGTAACTATTTGTTACACATAAAGACAAATTATACCATCGTTCTAGAAATCTTTTCTTCTACAATACGGTATAATTTGTAATTTTCCAAAGGGTATCTGAAGGAAGTTACGGCGGTGTAAAGTCAAAAGGACATATTGCCAATTTGACAGCTATTATGCGCACTTGCGATTACACAGGAATATACACCGATTAAATTTCACTGAAGCCCAATCACAATTAAGAATGCATCATATTATCTCCAAGCATGGATGGTGTGGTTTTATTGCGTACAGTTTAATTAATGCTACACTCTACTGAATATAAAGGCTTTATTGTCCTCAATAACGTTCCGCACGACGGGCGGGTAAAATGCTATTGGGAACAAAGTAAACTACTGAATTTAACTGTGTAATTTAATTGGTTTAATTTCAAGTTGCATAAGCATAAGTTGCATAAGGATATGGGTTGCAATATCATGTAATGCCAACTTATGCTGTTTTAGCGGAAGCATTAACCTGGAATTATAGAGATGACAGAAGGTTGCATTGTTTTGATAGTGTTGTGGAAAAACATGTTTTCTAAATTGAAACATAAATTTCACATTTAGACTTTTAGATTAGCTATAACTTTCCTGTGGGTTTGTTTTTCTTTTTCAATTTGCACTAATTTTTTATGAATTGAATATTAATTATATTTTATGAACTGTTCCGCACGACGGGCGAATTAAATGTATCTATAAAGAGTGGGTTTAAATGATAGCGAGGTATATGATATTTTGCTAGCAGTAAATATTCTAGCGATAAAAGTAGAATAGCTCTTAAGCAAATGATTTTGGAGAATGATGTGAACCTTTAAATATATTTTGCGATCTGATGATATATGTATTAGGAATAATACGTAGCAGAATATAGATTGCATAATATAATATCGGCTGTAATATCAAGGGCTGCATTATCGATGTAATCCAAAAAATAACAACTGTATGAATATGATGCATTAGTGGAAGCATTAACCGGGAATTATGAGATAATATGATAATGGTGTAAAATTATATCGCATTATGCAACAAATGTGAATTTAGCTACCTTACAGTTTGGTCCCGATACTATATTGGCGGGTTGAGAGAAAAGTATTGGTGGGCCGCGTGTTTGGGACCCCTGGGGTAGATAATCTCAGTCTTCTGATTACAAATTATGACAGGAAGGTAGGTGGTAGGTTTGACTCAGGTTATATTGGGTTTTAATGATAGCGGAAAATATATAAATTTTAACAATAAATATTATAGCGGTAAAAGTGAAATAGTACTTAAGCAAATGATATTGGGGAATGATGTTAAGTAATAAATATAGTTTGGAAACAGTCTGATGAAAAGATTTCATCATCTTTCATTGTTTGTTTCGTGTTTGTGTTCTGAATTATACCACACGACGGGCAGATTTATATATCAGGCGGGTTGAGGGATAATATTTGTCAAAATAAGAACAAAAATATTCACATTTAGACTTTTCTATTGGTTAAGATATTTATAGGTTACATTTTTTGCTTTTCAATTTGTATTCATTATATTTTATGGATTTGATATGAATTTTATTGTATGAATTGTTCCGCACGACGGGTGGGTTTAAAAAAGTGTTTTTAGATCATTTTTTCAAATGGTTCATTTAAAAAAAGGTTTTTTTTTAAATAAAAATGTTCCGCGGGCAGCAACTATAGACAATAGAACGTTCAATTTACCCTGTAGAATTAATCCATACACAAAACCAATGGATTTGACTTCAAGATGCAGAACGGATCGTGTTCGAGTTCTGAATTATTCAGCACGACGGGCGGGTTTAAAAATGACTCAGGCGGACTAAGGGGAAATATTGTGTCGAAATAAAAATAATTAAACTTATAATTTTCAATTGATTAATATTTTTATGAGTGTACCCTATTTCATTTTTATTTTTCCATATTTTTTATGAATTGAATATGAATTTCATGTTATGAATTGCCTCGCACAACGGGCGGGTTTTAATGCTATATATATACATAAAGAAGAAATTATCTGTCTGTCTGTGTATGTATGCTTGAATATGAGGTGACATAATTGCGCTGGCTCATGGTTCGCTGGTTCAATTATCAGGGGCTTCAAACGCAAACGAAGCGATGGCTCATTTTTATGAAATAAAAATGTCCCGCGGGCAGCAATAAAACGTTCAATTTCACCGTATAGAATGAATTCATATACAAAACTAATGGATTTGACTTCAAGAACCAGAACGGATGGTGTTCGAGTTCTGAATTTTTCCTCACGTCGGGCGGGTTTAAATATGAGGCGGGTTGAGTGAAAATATTTTGTCAAAATAAAATTAAAAATAATTAAATTTAGACTTTTTAATTGATTAAGGTCTTCATGAGTTTGCCTTATTTATTTTTAATTTGCAATATTTTTATGAATTGTTCCGCACAACGGGCGGGTTTTAATGCGGTTTTAATGCTATATATATACATAAAGAAGAAATTATCTGTCTGTCTGTGTATGTATGCTTGAATATGAGGTGACATAATTGCGCTGGTTCATGGTTCGCTGGTTCAATGATCAGGGGCTTCAAACGCAAACGAAGCGATGGCTCATTTTTATGAAATAAAAATGTCCCGCGGGCAGCAATAAAACGTTCAATTTCACCGTGTAGAATAAATTCATATACAAAACTAATGGATTTGACTTCAAGAACCAGAACGGATGGTGTTCGAGTTCTGAATTATTCCGCACGTCGGCCGGGTTTAAATATGAGGCGGGCTGAGTGAAAATATTTTGTCAAAATGTAAATTAAAAATAATGAAATTTAGACTTTTTAATTGATTAAGGTTTTTATGAGTTTGCCTTATTTATTTTTAATTTGCAATATTTTTATGAATTCTTCCGCACAACGGGCGGGTTTTAATGCTAGTATATATATATATTGCAAAATGCAAAATACAGCGCTGGTTCGGCGATCAATTACCAGAGATCAAGATCAAACAAGGATCAGTGTCATGATCAGCACACATGAGCGAACACACACACACGCACACACACACACCGCAAAGTGCACGTCGCCCTTGCGACAATGGCAAAAAGAAACACCTGCTTCCAAGTCGCAAAAGGGTTGTAGAGTGGTGACACACACACACACACACACACACACACACACACACACACACACACACACACACACACACACACACACACACACACACACACACACACACACACACACTAACACACTAACACACACACACACACACATGAAAGAGTAACCAAATAGTAAACCGCTTCCGACTGTCACACGCTTCACTTCATACACACACACACACACACACACATACATACACACACACACATGCACACATACACACGCGCATACAAAAGCGGCACGTGCAGATGTAATGAGATTATAGTGGAGTTGCCAGGCGCGCACTAGTGTGAGGGCTTAATTCAGTCCGGGATTTGTGTCTGTTTGTCTGCGTGTATGTCTGTCTGTCTGTCTGTATGTCTGTCTGCCTGTATGACTGTCTGTCTGTCTGTATGACTGTCTGTCTGTCTGTCTGTATGTATGTGTATCTCCTTGTATGTGTGTGTGTGTGCATATCAGTGTGTGTGTATATCTGCTTGGGTGTATTAACAAGTGTGTGTGTTAACAAGTGCGTGTGTATGTGTATGTGTGCGTGTATGTGTGTGTGTATATACATGTGTGCGTCTGTGTGTGTATATATACGTGTGTATGTGTGTGTGCATTTGTGTGTATGTTACTGTTGATTTCAACGTATACTCACGCTCAACTGAATCACATTGGAAAACACGTACACACACACACACACACACACATACACACACACACACACACATACACACACACACATAAACATACATAAAGACGCATATGCGCCCTGTCATGCTTGTGTATGCAAATTTTCCCAAACATACGAGTATATACATACGCACTAACTATCCCCAACTAAAATATATGTGTGTATATGCGTGTATGTGTTTGTATGTGTGTATGTGTTTGTGTATGTGTGTATTTGTATGTGGGTGTGCTGTATGTTTGTATGTGCGTATTCGTATCTGTGTGTGTGTATGTATGTGTTTGTGTATGTGTGTATGAGCGTGTGTGTATGCGCTTGTGTGTGTATGTGTGTATTTGTATGTGGGTGTGTGTACGTGTTTGTGTATGTGTGTATTCGTATGTGTGTTATATGTGTGTATGTGCTTGTGTATGTGTGTACTTGTATGTGGGTGTGTTGAATGTTTTTTTGTGTGTGTTTGTGTGTGTGTGTGTGTGTGTGTTTGTGTGTGTCTGTGTGCTTGTGTGTGTGTCTGTGTGCTTGTATGTGTGTCTGCGTGTGTGTTATGTTGATAATATTTTCAACTCTTCATCTTCCACACAACAGCGCTTATAAATCGCAATTAATTCAGTTGTTCCGCACATAATAATTGTCAGGGAGTAACTATAAATACAAAAATATCCAATTTCGGATTGAAAGAAACACAGTCACACAGCTAATGAGGGACCATTTGTTTTCCCTTAATGAGAGACAGGTATAAAATTGTATGAGGTATGTGTTATAGGTATAAATTATCAATTATATTGCATATTTGTATTTTATACATAAATATATGTATAAGGTATAAAGTATACAATATATGTATTATAAAGATTTTCCAAACGTGATTGCACAACATTTTTATATTTAATGTGTTCTGCCATGTCATTACAGCTGTATGTAGCTAGATCATTGATAATACCTGGCCAGAACAAACGGTTTTGCAAAAAAGGAAGGCTATAATGGATGTCAAACTCAGAAATCATTCTGTATAAAGTAGATCGAAAAAAACTTAAACTTTAGCATTCCCAGGTTTAGCAAGGAGACATTTTTGAATAGGCTCAGCATGGTAAGTATTTCTAACACAACAAGAAAGAAAAATTGGTAAAAAAACCGATGTTGTTCTCCAAGAAAATTCCTTCCTGATCCGTTCGTGTATGTTGTAATATTTATACAGCAAAAACATAACTGTATATTTATAAAACATTATATTTATATACTATATTTATAAACCAAAGTAAATTTATTCGGCAACGTGTGGAATTTTCGAACTATTTCGAAAAAAGATCCCTACGCCGTAATATTATACGGAGTTTCGGATGTGTGTGTGTGCTACTGTGCTCGCGCGCGCGTGTGTGTGTGTGTGTGTGCAGGGGGGTGTATGTATGTGTGTGTGTATGTGTGTGTATGTCTGTGTGTGAAGGATATTTGCAGGTGTGATGACGCGTGTCCCCTCACCAACATCAAGTGTGCCCATCTGCCTGCCTAGCGGAACAATTCTGTCTGTCTGTCTGTCTGTCTGTCTGTCTGTCTGTGCTAGCCCGTGTGTGAGGGTGAGCTTGCATAAAGTGCACACAGCAGAGGCGGCACCAAGGATGGGGGGCCTCCTCAGCCCCCCTCTCTCCAAAAACCCCGACCATGAACATTTCGAGTGTAGTTCCATATATTTCGTCTAACCCCACCATCTCTTTCCTTAGCCCCCCATCTGAAAAAGACTGCCACCGCCACTGTCACACCCATATATTTACTTGCACGTCTCACACCCCTCTGCCTCTATCCCCTCCTCTGGCCTGCAGCGCGGCCAATTTGTGGCCGAGGGTTTGATGGGCTGAAGGGTTTGCCCTGCGTGAGCTGCGAGCTCCCCCCCCCCCCTTGCGCGGAGGGCGGGGACGGGGGTTCTGTCACGCTAGGCGTCAATTTTTACGCACACACGCACGCCACAATCGTCGACAATTACCGCTTGCGCGCCATTACGGCGGATTCAGTACGATGAAGACGGGGGGCTATAACCACTACACAAGTGGAGCATATAGACATCACTAAATCACGTTTGTATTTGTATGTGTGTGTGTGTGTGTGTGTTTGTATGTGCCTTCTGTAAGCGCGATGTGGTCTTATAAACGACAGCTGATTGGGGCCTCGATTAGATACGCCCCTGTTTAAATGCCTGGCCATCTTCCCCCTCTAATGACAGTTCACCAACGCATCACGCAAGTACACATACACACACACACACACAACACACACACACACACACACACACACACACACACACACACACACACACACACACAAACACACACAAACACACACACACACTATGCTGAGCACATAGGCAAATAAGTACACCTGACTACCAGTGCAAACACTTGGTAAAATCATTTATATCGTATTTAATTTGTCTCTATATATTTTATAATGAATTATAATAGTTGAAGCCCCCACCCCAGAATGTTTCCATCAACTCCTCATAACCAAGAGATTCACTAAAACAGGTCCAGAACAAATATTTGTCTGTAGAATTTGTTGATATAAGCATTATCGCAAAGACGTTGCATAATGATGCATGCACATGACTGATCGCATCCAAGACTTAGCCCCAAACAAATTTAATTCAGCCCCTCCCAAATATAATTACGGTAAAACATCTTTATGTATTTTCTGCTGCTTAATTTTCCTATCACGTGAGAACAACGAGCAAACTTCTTCTCTTCTTCTTCTTAGTATAGCACGATAAAAAGCTCAGTGTATAAATGACTGTATCAATTTGTACGCATCAATATAATGATATGGCACGTGTATGTATTTATGTATTTATGTGTTTATGTGTGTATGTGTTTGTGCGTGTGTGTGTGGAACTGTATGTGCGAATGTACATTAGTAATAAAGGTTTACTGTGAAAACTACTCTATAATACTGTGAAAAAAACTATTGTGTGCTGAGAAAATACGCCATTTATAATTGATTTGAATGTATTTTGTCTGTTATACTTTGTTACTGTTGACTCCATCCCAACAGCATTTCCAGCAAATTGTCGGTTTATACAAAGACAATTAAAAAGAGCCAGCAATTATGTGTGTTATATTATATTTTGCACCAAATATCATTAGTAGAAGCAATTTGTAATGAATTGACTTTGCTCAACTGCATGACATACTTTTATTTTACAATATTGATTGACTTTTCCCAGTCTCATTATTAAATTGTATCATTATACTCATTATTATCAATTAATATATATACATATATTAATTCGTATTTTACATTTTTTTTAATTTTAGTCTGTCACAAGTGTATATACATTTTAATTTATTGTTTTAATTCATTATTTTAGTTTGGTTTTTGGTTTTAATCTTCCTGACTAAACTCGTATTTCTCAAGCTCTCTCTATATATCTCTTATGTGCGCTTCCAGGGTACATTGGGCCATCGCAGGGTGGTAACAGTGCCTGCACTCTTCCCATGCTACTGGACTTGTCTGTAATTAATAATAATAATAATAATAATAATGTATATTTTGAACATGACATCAAATTTGAAACCGTAATCTCATACAGTTAGAACTGGACTAGGTCTTTATTATTGGCTGAACATTTAGAACAATATTTTTATACATATTGTGTGTAATTTTTTTAAAATAAATTGATTGTATATTATTGATTGATTTCGGCGCAAGAAATGCTGTAAAAAGTTATCAAAATATGGTTGAAATATTATAAGCCAAGTTGTATGGCATGAAAAAGTCTGCATCAAATTAAATCATATACAGAAACCTAAACTAAACTAAGTTACTAAGTTAAAAGCTACCAAAGACATAGTGGCGGGTCCAGAGTGCAATTTTGGGGGCAGGGGCTGAATTATTTAGGGGGGGGGGCTGAATTATTTGGGGGGGTGAATTATTTGGGGGGGGGGCTGAATCTTGGAGGCGATCAGTCATGTACATGCATCACTATACAACGGCTTTGCGATAATGCTTATATCAACAAATTCTACAGAAAAATAGTTTTTATTGACCTCTTTTATTGAACCTCTTGGTTATGAGGAGTTGATGGATACATTTAGGAGGGGACTCAACCTTCCTGGAACCGCCAGTGCAAAGACAGTAAATAAATCGCAAATCAAAGGCAATTGAAACCACAAATTACCATATATATCAGATATATTTCATAATCATATTATGCAGACAAAGGTATAGATTTGTGTCGAGGCTGATAAGTGTTCAAAGTTGACTCAGTTGGTCAATTGCAAGAGACCCTCATCTATTTTATGCCTCTTCAATTACAACACACACATACTTCAATATGAAAGGTATATTACATAATACAATTGCATACACTCACATTTGTCGTGTGTTGTTACTTTTTTATGCTTATCTTGATGACAATATATTCAATGAACCAAACTTAGCAGAATTATTGGCGGGTATAATTGCATATTCATACCCCAGCCAATTTGTCGGGGTATATATACCCCCATACCCCCCAGGATTTACACCCATGTATGAAGAATTATCAATATTATCTACGTGCATATGTTGAATTTTTATGTCTTTATTTTCTCCTGTTCTTTGTTCACTTTTGTCTTTGTGTTTTTTTTGTCTTCTTGTTTTTGCAGCACTGGGCGTTATGTGAGCTCTGGTAGAGTTGAGTGAGTTCTCTCTTGTGCTTCCTTGATGGACAAGCATTTCTCTCTGAAATCGTCTTGTTTCAATCAGGTTTGCGTTGGTGACATTCATTTAGATGGTGGCATCTCATATACACAACTAATTTATGCGTTTTTCAAACAATCCAAACACGTATACGTATTGTGGTACGGAAGACATGATTTTATCTTTTTTTGAAATTGTGTCTTATCTTAATTTGATTTAACCTGTTTCGATTGTCTACGAAATAAGTGAAATTTTAACACAGACAAAATATGCACCTGCTATTTTTGCTTTCGTGTGTTGTGCAATAGTTTTTTTTCATATGAACAAAGTACAAATGTACAAAGGTTTGAATTGAATAAATATACTGTCAGCAAATTTCAGGAGCTGTATAATTTTAATACTTCACTTTCATATCACAGCGTATATTATCTTCTCATATACACAATTATTTATAATTTATTGATTTGCTTACTGATTCGATCTGCTTTGTTAGTGTATACTGAGGACAACAACTGTGCAATATCCGCTTGCAATATCCGATTGAAATTTTTCTAGCGTTTTCGTAGGTCAGCGTTGTTTGTTTATTTGTTTGTTTGTTTGGTGTCAATATTGACATGTCTACTAATCATTGGCGGCGCCAGGATTTGCCTGTAGAATTTGATTGAGGAAAATTATGCGGGGGCTTGGCGAAATACGAAAAGCGACACTCGAAACGTTTATGGTTATGGAACAATTTTTTTGGGGGGACCCGAATTTGGTAGTACTTCAGCCCCGGCAGGACCCCTGCTTGGCGCCGCCACTGTCACCAATCAAATCCACCAATGCACACACACAACTGCAGCCGACGACACACACACGACAGCCAATATGATTTGTGCAAAGCGAAAGCGTCGTTTCTATTGGCTGAAAATGCAGGCTCCTCCTAGTACGTGCATTCTGGCAGTGTTGCTGTCTCTATTGATCTCCTGTTGAACTCTTGTTTGCACCGCGGGCATTTTGCCATCCATGCGCGTGTACTAAGCATTCGCACGTGCTACCCTTCATAATTGAGTGCTATACTTCATAATACTTGAGACCACACACACACACACACAAACAGTTTGAAACGTGGACGGTTTTGATCATGATAGGTGGATCAGCGGGTGTTTTTGGTAATTCAGCAATGTCGTGTGACGCCACAGAGGTGATCAACTGCGATTCCTTGAGCAGGTGCTTCTTCGAGTCGCCAGATTTCGGAGAATTCATGGCCAGCTCCCCTTTATGCGACCCCGACTACCCTGCCACCTCGATCTCCGACACGATAAGAGCGACCAGTGTCGCCTGCAGTCACAGCGATTATGATGACGGTCATCACATCGCTGAGGAAGACGAAGAAGAAGGAGGAAATGAAGACGAAGGAGATGATAAGGAAGAGAATAGAATAGAAAACAGTGATAAATGGACGCTGCGGTCGCTGGCGCATGGACCGCGCGAGCTGCGGTCCGATAGATCAGTGCGGACACGCAATTGCCCTCATCCGTATCAGCTTCGAGAGGCCAGCAACAGTCATTTGCTCCGACAGAGACATGCGGCCAATATGCGTGAGCGACGTCGTATGCAGAGCATCAACGAGGCGTTTGAAGGCCTGCGCGCTCACATTCCAACGCTGCCCTACGAGAAAAAACTCAGCAAGGTACAAGCTCAGCTCATGGTTTTAATCTCAAATAATTGAGAGCTGAATGAAGGCAAATTCGATTGAAATTATATGGTCTTCTCCGATTAGGTGACTGGAAGAAGTTCTAAGAAGTCTATCTAAGAAGATCGTGATCTAAGAAGTTCGTGCTAACGAAGAGCTATATCGGCATATGCACTTGCTAATTACTTTTATAGTGTTGTTGAAGCGCACAGTCTCTTGCGACTAAGCGACCAGCAAGCTTACATGATGGAGGAGCAGCAGATAGCCTAGCTACGCCGCTGGGCCATACTTAAACCAGCTCACATCCCTAGCATAAATATATACCCAATTTTGGAGCTAAAAACATTGCGCCCCCGCTTACGTTTGGTGCAGCTTCAATCCCGATTATCTTTCTTAGGTCATAACCTAGCTAAACTAGCCTAAACTAACGTTAGCTAACCTAACACATAGAATGAGAGAGAACCTGGACCAGTGGCGGATCCAGGGGGGCTGAATCTTGGGGGCGATCAGTCATGTGCATACATCACTATGGTTCCCCAATTTTAATTAACACATTGAAAGTATATTGACCAGTTTTTACTGCACACGCATTTTGTAAAAATATTACAGGTGGACACCTTGCGCCTAGCAATCGGCTACATTAACTTCCTCGGTGAAATGATGAGAGCCAGCGAGAACGAGGTGTGTTCTCAACGAATGAACGGCCGTACCGACAAGAAGCTCATTCTCAGATCGAGAGGTCAGTGTTGATGTCATTGTTGAAGGGATTCGTTGAGAAACATCCAGAGCCGTAGAAACAGCCCCACCCCCGAACCCCCGGCGGATGGGGGGCGAGTGTTGAGGGGCCCAATGGCGGATCCAGAGTACAATTTTGTGAGGGGCTGAGATAATTTTGGGGAGGCCCGAAATTTGAGGGCGATCAGTCATGTACATGCATCATTATGCAGCATTTTTGCGATAATGCTTATATATAAATTATACGGAAAAATATTTCTTGACCTATTTTAGTGAACCTCATGGTTATGAGGAGTTGATGAAAACATTTTGAGTGGGGGGGCGTCGGGCCCCCCTCTGGATCCGCTAGTAGAGGGGTCTCGGTTCCTCACGCATGATATTGAAATTTATCATAAAGTACCACGTAAAGGTACCGTAGGTCTCCAGGACTTCGAGGGGCTGCTCGTAACCGCATTTTCCAAAAGTCGAAGGTATTATAATGGTTCCTATAATTATTGTCCTCCTCGGAGGGACCACAAGACCTTGCATCGGCCCTGGTATTGAGGTAATGATTGAGGTCATGGATAATTGGACGCTCTTAGATACTTGGGGGCTCTAGGCAAAGTGGATTTGGCGACCCCGGAAGTAATGGAACATAAAAAAATATATATCCAAAGATAAAATGGTTCAATTTATTCAGATTTCTTTGATATAAACGAGTATATATAGACTAGCTAAAAGCTGAAATTAATACAATCATATATATATATATATATATATATATATATATATATATATATATATATATATATATATAGATGTCATATACGTTCTGTAAAAATTAACTGCTCGTTGTTTGATGGTAGCAAAATTCGACGATACTTTATTCAATAGATTTCATTGACAGACAGTTAAGATATTCCTGCATAGTTGTTGTTCTCAAATAGTTTCTTATTGAATTCCGCTTGGAAAAACTCGTTGTTTCGAGTAATCAGAATTGTGAATATTATATGAAGACATATATTCCTGTGTGGTTCTTGTGCGAGACCCCCACCAATAGGAGGTCCTAGACGACCGCCTAGTTTACCTATGCCTGAGGTCGGTCCTGTTTAGGCATACATTGAGCAAATATATGAAATCATCACCAACTGTTTTGAACTGAACTTTTTCTGAGTCAAGTTTTGTGAGTTATCATGGACCAGGTCTTTTAACAGCAAGAGAAGCAATATGGAAACAAAACATCGCTGATTGCATGTATATTATTGAAGAATGATACAGTTTCCACATCAGTTGCCGAATATGGACAAACCTCCTTTCAAACAACTTTCATCATTGCTTCCCAATCTGGGGGATAATTTAGCAATTTTCTGGGGAAATGGAGGGGTGGTAGAGGAATGTTATAAATTCTTGAAATCAAGAAAGCATTGCGATATCTGATATTGAAATTAGTAAAGTCATTAGAGATGTAAAACATACTGATACAATAAATGTAAGAAATTATCTCTATTGTTTTAGTTTAGCCATACACATCAATGTTGACAACATTTTGTTAAAGGGGTAACATGCTAAATGTGTGGCATGCTGAACTGCATAACAGGCTGAAAAAAGTTTGGGAGCCACTGGCCTATGTGTTTGTATTCAACCACAAAAAAACTAAACTGATTCCGTTGAAGGCTTTAGTGATATATGCTTCATCAAACAGAATCAACCAACCTACCTTATGTTTTGTAGACATTGTTGTATTTCCATGACAAGAACAGCACCGATCATAATACGTACGAACTGTTCAAAATCGCCACCTAGTCAACTAGCCAATCAGCGGTCAATGACCTTGCTTGACATTCGACCGCTGGGTCAAGTTAGAGGTCATAATTGCGCACGAACACACACACACACACACACACACTTGATGTGGCCAACTATGAAGCTTGATGTGGTAAGCACTCAATAAACATGTCATGATGGGTTTATCGATTTTTCAACGACAACATTTCTGCTTCCCAAAACTAGAATTGCCAGTTGGCGAAATTCATTTAGACCGTCTGAAATCGCTAGATTTATACAACCAAAAAGCGTACGATTGTGACATTGCAAATATATTTATTGTATTGATAATTATCATTACATCTGAGTCGCACTTCTGAATATACTATCTCATATTTACTGACTTTATCTCAAATAACTGAATGAAGACAAGATTGATTGAAAATAATGATCTTCTCTGATAAAGGTGACTGGAAGCATGCACTATTATAAGAGGTTCTTGTTTTCAGCTATATCAACAGCCATGCACTTGCTAATTCCCTATTACAGTCGTGTTGAAGCGCTCAGTCTCTTTTGGCTTAGTTACTCGCAATAATACATTGATAAAAAGTTACCTTCACATCGCCTGGTTAAAAATACCAAAGAACCCGTGCGCTTTCAGAGATGTTATGATAAATATGCCTCGTCGCTAAATGGACGCGTACGTGTGTGTGTGCGCTCTTATGAATGTTTGTACATATATTCGTGTCCTTTTGTTCAATGCCGCATTGTAATTGAATGCTGTAAATTGTACTGCGTATCTGCGCATCTGAGACATTGTGTGTAGAAATTGCACGCAATATAAGGTTAAAGGTTAAATGTCTCAAGTGGCAGCTGCTACACGGGTAGAAGCCGAAGCTTATGAACACACAGGTGTGTCCCGTGCAGCTCGCTGTCACCGCAGAACCGACCATCTCCACGCTATGACACCACAAGAACGAAAGACGTATTAGAGAAGACCACCTCCCCAGAATGCATGACACAACACATGACTGATATCTGGTACCATCATTTACTGCTGGGTGGACAGGGGCTGTTGGATTATAGAATTCGCCCAATGAAATTCTGCTCCGCAGGGTTTCGAACCACGGATCTCCCGCTTGTGAGGCGGGTGTGCTACCACTACACCACCGAGTACGATATTTACACATAAGTACACCACAGTACACATAAATAATGTTTAAGTTAATGGAAATATGTGTGTGTGTGTGTGTGTGTGTTAGACGGTGTGCATGTGCGCAGTGTGTCTGTGTCTTGGTCGCGAGCGGCATTGGTGGGTGGCAGTTTGCGTCACGCCGACGCCAGCAGTTCAGGTGGCAAATTGCAGGTGACAGCCACACTGTGGAGGCCTCAGAACCCCGCCATGTCCTCCTCCTGTTCACGCCACCGCACTCCCTCCGAGGATCCCCAGCGCAGCTCGCTACACCACTGGTTCTAGGAACCACAAATGGTTCCTAGAAGCGGTGCAACGCGAGGAGTTTTCAGGTGGTACCACCAAAACTTTCGCTATCATGAACAATGACACCAGGTCATGATTTGCGATATGTTGTGAGTAAAGTAATGTCCCTCATTGACCAGCTGATGGAGAAGAAGTAGTCCTCGCATTTAATTGTTTTTCAATTGTTTTTTTGTGTGTTCTACTTGTACAATCATGTAAATAAAGTGATATCTGATCGAACTGAGTTTCTCTGGAATCCGGTGTTACGCGGTGACTGTAAGGGGACTGATTCAAGTGGTACTCGATCAGAGAGAAGGTTTGGGAACCACTGCAGTAGGCGATCGAGCAATTTCTGCGAACAATTGTGCTCACCAAATAGCCGCATTCGCCGCGACGAAACCTCGGAATTTCGCCAGTTGTCACGATAGAGCAGTGGTTCCCAAACTATTTTAGCTGACGCCCCCTTTTTGCTTCCAGGTAGAACCACACGCCCCAGTGATTCTTACATATATTTACGATTAAGAACTGATTCTTACATATATTTACGTGTAAATAGAACTAGCTTAATAGAAACGGGTGCAGTGACTGCTGTAATTATACTTTGCATCTATGTAATGTCAAATATTTGTTCTTTCAATGATTTTATTATTTCAATTAAAAATACAATTTTGAGCAGATGACTTAACGCCCCCCTTGTATCCTCCTGGCACCTCTAGTTTGAGAACCCCTGCGATAGATGAATATTACGCAAAATCGTCACAATTCACGCAGCGGAAATACTATGATCTGGAAAAGCTGTACAAGCATAAATAGCTGTAAATACTATGAGCGGAACAAGTTTGATGCAAGTAACAATGAGAATACAAGACAGAACCTGGATGTATATTGGCTATTGAGATGTCAACACCACTTGAGCGAACGACAACTGACACGTAAACACACACACACACACACACATACACACACATACATACAGCGAATGGGGTATCTCAAATGTCCATAGCAGAATAGCACAACAAGCATAGCGTACTACAAACACGTACAATATACAGGGCTAAATAAAAGACAAATGCACAATTCAAAATTTGCGCAGAAGATATACGTGATTACACTGACTCCAATATAAACGCTCATACTGCGAGCGATTCATGTTTGACATTGTGTGTGTGTGTGTGTGTGTGTGTGTGTTGAGTTGTGCCTGTAGCGTAATATACGGAAGAACAGCTCAGAAAACGTTCGCTACTCATAAAAGCAATAAACACACACAGATAAGCCTACACAACATGATATGAGCGTAGTACAACGTGCGAACTCAACACACACACACACACACACACAAACATACAAACAATTGCACAGATTATAACCAAAACTGAATAGCCTCAGTTAAACCTCACAGGTGACAACATACATACACACACAAACACGCACACACGCACACGCACAAATACAAAAAAGCGTGCAATAAACAAGCCGATATAAAAACAAAAAAAAGTGCAAATACAAAAAGAACGCTGTGAAATACAAATAGAAAGCTCACCGCGCAGCCTCAAGAATCTAATGTAATTGTATTATGATTACAATTATCATTAATTACGAGCATATTAGTGTGCACAATGCATGCTGACTGGTCGGTGTAGAAAGCTAGTGCACAAGTGGCATGAGCACAACAAAAACGTGAGTGATTTACAGCAGTAATGCAAGCTGATTTAAACCAAATAAACAGTCGAAAAGACAATCTCAACCAGCAAACGTCAACAAAACAAAAATACAACATGAATTTCCGGGGCGAATCTATATATATATATAATATATATAATATATGCGACAACGTGTATTTGTTTGTTTGTTTGTTTGTTTGTGTGTGTGTGTGTCTAGCTGAGTGCATGTGAATTAATCAACTTGAATTAAGTTATCCCCTTGTTTAAACATTTGTTGATCATAACGCAGACATCCAATATATATATATATATATATATATATATATATATATATATATATATATATATATATATATATATATATATATATATAGCGTTTCAGTCACCGCTGAGAATAGCAAAGACAAACACACACACACATGCACACACACACACACACACACACACACACACACACACACACACACACACACACACACACACACACACACACAATGCGCCCAAATAACACCCAATGATACACCGAATGAGTGTGGCTGCACACTCACACACACACACACACACACACACACACACACACACAGACAAACACGCAGGAAAGGTTGATTGTGTGTGTGTGTGTGTGTGTGTGTGTGTGTGTGTGTGTGTGTGTATGTGTGTGTGTGTGTGTGTATAGACGCATACATTCACCAGTTGGAAAGTCCTGGCTTGTTGAGAGTCATAAAGTAGATTTGACAAGCAGAGCCACCTTTGGCCGACGAGAAAAACACCTGACAAGCCAAATTATTATTATTATTATTAATATCAATTAATTTGTGTATTATATTGATAAAATTTGCGTGCATCTTGTTTGTATCAGAAATTAGGCATTTTATAAATGATAAACTTACAAATGGCGTTATGTTCAGTTCAGTGGTCGAATTTGACACCGGATATTAATTAAAATTATATTAATTAACGTTAGTGGCGTTTGTTCATTGACTTAATGAGATATTGATATGGTAGTTCAGCACTGTCAAGCAAATGTTTGAAATATGTGTTTGTGTTTGTGTGTTTGTGTGTGTTTGTGTGTTTGTGTGTGTGTGTTTGTGTGTGTGTTTGTGTTTGTGTGTTTGTGTGTGGGTGTTTGTGTGTGGGTGTTTGTGTGTGTGTGTTTGTGTGTGTTTGTGTGTGTGTGTGTGTGTTTGTGTGTGTGTGTTTGTGTTTGTGTGTGTTTGTGTTTGTGTGTGTGTGTTTTGGCAGTAGATATATTTGAACTGAAACTTAAACACACACACGCTCACACACACAAACACACACACACACAGACAGACACACAAACCCACCTTGTCGTTGCGTTCGCACAAGAACTTGAGTTTCTGCGCTTTTTTGTGCATAAACACGCCGTCCAGATGTCCGGTTTCAACGTTGCGAATCTCAATGGCCTTGTTACCCCAGCCCATCACCTGGCCGGTGCCGATATAGGCCACACTGGTCGGCATCTCGCCCCACTGCACTATAATGTTCTTGGTCACCTAACATACACATACATACATACGGTAATGGTTGCTGAACTCATTGATTATGATATGAGTGAGTACCGTATATTTCGGCGTATAAGACGACCCTTAAAGTAAAAAAATCACCCTGAAAAATTGTGGGTCGTCTTATACAACCGATATAAAAGTCAGACCTTGAATTCTGCGTACAGAATTTTTCATTTTACATGAAAAACCAAGTATCATTTTGGTTGTAGATAAAAATCTTGCGCCATCTCTTGGCAGGATTGGCTACTACAGCTTAGCACTCGCACACTAGCCTAGGCCAAACAAACATGGTTTCGTCATTTAGCAGTCGTCTTATACAACCCATATATGATAAATGCATACAAATTTGCTCAAATTTTGTACCTCGTCTTATCTGACGGTCGCCTTATACGCCGAAATATACGGAATGTAAATATATAGATTGGCAACTTGAAATACAGGCATACAGGATAGTAGAATAGTAGTGATGCCAATATTAAGAATCCACATTTGACGGTTCAAATTATCTATATTTAATTGGAAATGTTTTTTTTTTTAAATATTGCATACATATTAAAATAGAAATTCAAGCAAAAATAGAGATTAGAGAGCATTTGCACAAAAATAGAGATTGATTAAAATAAATGAATTTAAAAATCATAGAATATTGAAAATATACTCTATACTTATACATTATTTCACATTGTTGTAGTTTCTGGTGTCCCATCTAGCGTGTGAAACACGACAGTCCACTATATATTAGTCCAGATCAGCCACATTCAACTATAATTGATGTAAGTCAGCCAGCGGCGGCGCTAGAATTTCTCCGATTGGGGGCTAAGGAAAAAGACGTGCTGGGTCTTGGTGAAGCATGAAGAACTACACTCGTACTGTTTATAGTTAAGGATTTTAGGGTGCCTCAGGGGGGGGGGGGGGGGGGTTGACACAATTATGTTTGAAGGGGATGCGCTTCAGCTCATTGCCAAGCCTCCTCTTGGCGCCGCCACTGAAGTCAAAGCTGACCGTTTGTTATAAGTAAGTGTGTGTGTGTATGTATATGTGTGTGTGAGCGTGAGTGTGCATGTGTATGTATGTATGTGTGTGTGTGTGTGAGCGTGTGTGCATATATATGTGTGTGCATGTGGGTGTGTCAGTGTGTGTCAGTGTCAGTGTATGTGTGTCAGTGTGTGTCAGTGTCAGTGTGTATCAGTGTCAGTGTGTGTCAGTGTCAGTGTGTGTCAGTGTCAGTGTATGTGTGTGTCAATGTCAGTGTGTGTCAGTGTATATATATATATATGTGTGTGAGTGTCAGTGTATCAGTGTGTGTCAGTGTCAGTATGTGTCAGTGTCAGTGTGTATCAGTATGTATCAGTATCAGTGTGTATCAGTGTGTGTCAGTGTCAGTGTGTGTCAGTATCAGTGTGTGTCAGTATCAATGTCAGTGTGTGTGTCAGTGTATGTCAGGCACCTTGCCGCTGGTATTGACGTAGACGCCCTCGTTATCGTAGCACAGTAGTAGGTTGTTGCCGTTGGTGTTGGGCAGAATGACAATGGTGTGAGGCACAATGGGACTGGGAGCCTGCCACACACACGAACAACAAGGTGGACAAGGTGTAATGCGAGGAGGAACAAGGTGAACAAGGTGTAATGCGAAGGAGGAAAGGTGAACAAGGTGTAATGCGAGGAGGAAAGGTGAACAAGGTGTAATGCGAGGAGGAAAGGTGAACAAGGTGTAATGCGAAGGAGGAAAGGTGAACAAGGTGTAATGCGAGGAGGAAAGGTGAACAAGGTGTAATGCGAGGAGGAAAGGTGAACAAGGTGTAATACGAGGAGGAACAAGGTGAACAAGGTGTTATGCGAAGGAGGAAAGGTGAACAAGGTGTAATACGAGGAGGAAAGGTGAACAAGGTGTAATACGAGGATAAATGGTGAACAAGGTGTAATACGAGGAGGAAAGGTGAACAAGGTGTAATGCGAGGAGGAAAGGTGAACACGGTGTAATGCGAGGAGGAAAGGTGAACAAGGTGTAATACGAGGAGGAACAAGGTGAACAAGGTGTTATGCGAAGGAGGAAAGGTGAACAAGGTGTAATACGAGGAGGAAAGGTAAACAAGGTGTAATACGAGGATAAATGGTGAACAAGGTGTAATACGAGGAGGAAAGGTGAACAAGGTGTAATGCGAAGGAGGAAAGGTGAACACGGTGTAATGCGAAGGAGGAAAGGTGAACAAGGTGTTATGTGAGGAGTGCGAGAGATATAAATTGAATGACTGCAATCTCCATGCATCTTGATCATCCAAAATTGGAACTTTTCTCTGATAGTATTTTTCCGATATGTTGTGTTTGTTTCACATATATGGAATGTACTTGAAAAAATCGTCATTTTCATCATTTACGTGTTAATATACGTTGTTCATCAAACTATTGCACATATTTGTACTTTACCAACATTGATATAATTCATACTAAAATGAAGCATATTATTTTTGAGAAACGAAACTTTGACAGACAGAATTTTTCCACCCTGAAATAGCTCTGTTTATTAAGCCCACCATGGAAAATATGCAGTATAATTTTGGATGGCAAGTTAACAGGCTCAACGATATGCTTTCAATATTTAATTTGCCGAAGCCACCTTGTGTATGCATTCACAAGATACTCACGTGTTTGGGCAGGTAGATGTCGTACACGGAGGCTGAGTCGAGATCGACTGCGTGAAAGCCGTCACAAGAGCCATACACCACCTTCAGTCTTGTACTGTCTTCGATTGTGAGGTCAACTAAGAGCGGACGATGAGCCAAATCGCCGAAACTCTTCACACACACACACACACACACACACACACACACACACACACATACGCACAGATCAATTGACAAAATGGTCGTGAAATACCATAAGCTGGTATAGACTAGCCTTTCTAGATAAATGTGAAATTATTTTTTCATCCGAGCTCAAGCAAGTATTCAAACATATTCGGCCAAAATTCAGCCTAGTTATATTTATTAATCAGGAAACGTTTCTTTAATATCAACGCAATATTTTCAAACAATGTTGATTTAAATTAATTGATGCGCGACCTTGGAAATGTTAAAGTTGTTTTATCAATGAATTATGTGGGGTAATTTAATTGGCTTAAAACATCACTTCTTCCACTCCAAGAGGTTATTCGGAAAAACTACCTCCGATAGAATCGAAGAAAATCACAGAAGAATGAGAATGAGCGAAGAGCGTGGAATTGGATACGCCAGTGGTTCCCAACCTTCTCTAGTTCCCGACACCCTTATAAGGAAATACATATTTAAAATCTCCGTTGTATTTATTATATTTTTTTTCATTTCGTCATTTTGTATCGGTGTAACAACAGCTTATACATAGATATGACATTTTTTACACTGATCCTGCTATTACAAACAAATGATATTATAATACAAATATGCCATTTTTCCCCTGCACTTTGGCGGCATCCTCAAGAGATGTCACGGGGACCATGAACATGAAGAATGCAGCGATGAAATAAATAAGTGTGTCGCTGAACGAAATGAATGTGAAAATGGTCAATGAATAAAACTCAATCAATAATTCTAAAAGACAGAGGCAGTAAAAACTCAAAGACCTCAAAGAACGCCGGAATGTGGCTCTCCAAGAACCCCGTCAATGATCAATGAGCAGATCCCAAGCCAGCTCACCTTGAAGGCCATGAACTTGTGGTAGGGTTTCGGCGCCCAGGCGTATATTTCAATACTGTCACGCAGGGCGATCACCAAAAACTTGATGCGCTCAAATTTGACAATTTTGAAGTGGACGGCGCCCTGTAGGTCGCCCACGTTGATCCAGCCGTTACGCCGTTCCATTTGCTGCTGCCAGATCAAGCGCCAAGCATTACTCAACAGGTGGAGAATACAAGAGTTGCCAGACGGGATGTTGAAAGTGGCACACAACGACAAATATATATATGTGTGTGTGTGTGTGTGATTTATCAATCCGAATTAAATTCGTTTATTTTCGTTTCTAGTAGCTTCCCGACATTCAATCCGGGTGAAATAAGTGAATTTGCTGGATTTATCAGCGCTGTTGTGAGCAAAATCAATAGTTAACTCATATTAATAGGTTTGATTGTATGTATAAACTTATATTTAGCCTTTTAATTTGATAATCTAATTTGATTCATCGTAAATTTCTTTTGCTTCTTTTTTTCATCAGCTTTTATCTTCCTAAAACCTCCACTTTTCGAGCTATCTTTCTGTGTACATCTTTTGGGTGCTTCCAGGGTACATGGGGGCCACCGCAGGGTGGTGGTAACAATGCTTGCAATATAATTGATAGAAAGACTACGGTCGCGTTATCAAGCGGTGTCATTGCACTCACCGGCTCGGCCTTCAGTATCTTGCTCTTCAACCAGCTGAGGTAGTAGACTCTGGCACGACCCTTACGACCGCTAATTGTCACCAGAATGTTCTGTCCCTCCAGCACCTGAACACCACACGTGACACACAGATCAACAGTGTACAGTCAACAGTCAACAGTATACAGTGTGCGAACACAATACGTAATAAATAATGTTTTCAGATTTCAGATTGATTTGTAACTTTGAATATATATAGAGTGAAAATGGTGTAAAATGAACAAAAATGATATTAATTTAGCTGTATAAAATGTAGTTTCTGAGAAGATAGAGAATATGTTAAAACGGAATTTGAACGTATTTT
>OU696572.1:9923875-9928875 GCA_916048095.2 Sacculina carcini
AACAAACACACACAAACATACCGTGCAAGTTTGAGTCAACAGGCGGTACGAGAGCTGCTGAAGGCGTTGAATTATCCTTACATCTGAGTCTGAATATATTATTTCATATCTGCTGTTTTAATCTCAAATAACTGAATGAAGGCAAGATCGAATGAAAATAATTATCTTATCCAATTAGATGACAGGAAGCAGGCACTATTATAGGAGGTTCATATTTTCAATTATATCTACAGCTATGGACTTACTAACTCCCTATTACAGCCCCAGGTGACAGATAGCCTAGCTACGCCTCTGTACAGTCTACAAACAGTTATTTTAGTATTTGTATTTATTTTGTTGAGTACAACTTTGTGATATTTTCAAGCTTGTATATCAATAAATTTGAGTAACCTTTTTTGTGTGGAAAATTTAGCGTTGATATCAAATACATGTTTCTACTAACTATAGCCTAATTATTGAATATGTATTGATATAGACCGAAAAAAAAAACTACAAAAATATGGTCAATTTTGAGTGATTTCATATGAAAATGACAAACTAGAGCGGCAAAAATGGCGCACCTGAGGCAGAAGATCTGGCAACACTGAGCTGGTACGAGAGCCGGGGGTTGCCAGAGCCCCTGGAGAACCGTCACTGACCATACCAGATGAACGACGAGATATTTGCTCTTCACGATTCTACATAACATACAGAACACACACACACACACATAGCGTATCATACATCACACATTATAATCTATATAATTATTTAACAACTCATATATATATATATATATATATATATATATATATATATATATATATATATATATATATAACAATGTTTAATCACTTTATCATATAATTATTATTTAACCACTTGTCAATGTTTCATGTTGGAACAAAATTATCATTATTACATAAGTCTGCAAAAGAGACAATGTCTCAGTAGACTTTCTATATCCACTTTCTTTATTTATTGTTGTTATGCTATTTCTTATTTGCTTGTGGAAAAAATACAATTTGAACTTGAACTTGAACACAAATACAGGTCAGACTGAAAAAGTCAGGTTTGTCAACACTATTGAAGATAGGAGACTTGATTATAGTAAATAATAGAAATTTTACTGGAAAAGAACAAGCTGAAATCCGGGAAGTTGTTTGAATTCTCCTAATCAAACATAAGTCATAATTTTGGCCTACAAAAACGCAGGATAGAAAAAGACACGTTCTTAAATATAGTTAGCCAAAAATAGATCAATAAAAAGCTGGAATAAATTCTCAAGCGATATTATTAATCAAGCAACAACACACTTATTCAAGAAGAAATAGGACATGACTGAAATACGGTAGTAACAAGCCTGTATGACTCATTACTCATTGGATACAACTAGTATAACACACACACATATATGTTATTTTGTCGTGTTGTTATTTCAATTCCCTCCTCATGTGGAAAATATATTCAGTCTTTTCATTTGTCATTGATCATGTTATCGCAGTTTATGTATATACCTTTATATGCGAGTTAAGAAGTGCTGAATATGTAATGACAATTTGTAATTCAATTTCTTCCTATGCGTCATTGTCATATCTGCGTATCTGAATCGAAATATGTATTTATGTATTTGGTAAATTCATTTATGTCCGCTGGAAATTAAATTTGAAAATGTACGTTAGTTCCGCGTGTTTGTATGTGTGTGTGTGTGTATGTGTGTTTGTGTGTGTGTGTGAGTGTGTGTATTTTTGTAAATACTTGAATATTTTTTGTTATTAATTGTGGTTTCTAGGTCGTTGCATTGTCGCAAATATTGATATATTATTTGTACAGTCGAGTTTGTCAGTAAGAGTCTTTCAATCGACACATTCTCAAAAATGTTGAATCTCAATGTTGTTATGTTTATATTAACAATAAATGAACTGAAAAAACGAGTTAACTCAACGGCCTAGCGTGTGACACATTCATATAGACTCAAATATAATTACAAACATATTTATAAACTATTACAATCTTTCATAATTAACATACCGTAAATGCTCTATTTATCCGACAGGCTCTAAAAATCCGGCAGGTTCAAAATAATCCGGCACCCTCAGGTATGGATTGAAAAGTAATCCGGCAGGCTCTAATAATCCGGCACCTTCGTGAAGCTGGAGCTCGTCCTCGCTTGAGATGTGATTGTGGGATTGCATCATAACAAAAGACACGTGGGCGATTACTACACAGAACAATACACTGTGGAGATACGCGTCTTCTCTCGTCCCTGTTATCCGTGCACTATTTTTTGTGTTGCAGTTTTTGCGCAATCCTACCGTGCCGAGTGAGCAAAAATAATCCGACAGGCTCTAATAATCCGACAGGCTCTAATAATCCGGCACCATACGCAGGGGGTCGGAAAATAATCCGGCATGTCGGATAAAAAGAGCATTTACGGTATTATCAATAATAAATAATAACAATCTTGATAAATACAATGATAAGTATGATATTGGTGGTGTGAAGCATGATGATTATCGTGGACATAGCACCTGGTCTGGGGTGGGTGGTAGTGGCCTGGCTATGCCACGTCTTGATGGTAAGTCAGGCGGGTCTCTAGCACCGGCCACACCTCCGCCTCTCGTCCACGCAGTACTGACACACACACAAGCACACACACACAATCACACACATACAAGCACATACATACATACAACAGTGCCTTATGTTGGCACTCAAATAACCGGTCTATACACATACATATGTACCTTAAATTACACTTATAAATGCACATAATCACCCTAAACTGGCACACAACACATTACACACTATATATATATATACATGCATAGATATATATACATATATATATATATACATGCAACCTATAAACCACATAACACGTTATATAGCATAGCATATTTTTTTTTTACGTATCAACATCCACACCCACCTAGACATATGTCCAGATTTACTCGAACAATTTACAATACACACTCACATGACACATGTATACAAATCACTAGTTAACGCATGCATATAACACAAAATACTACACATATTTTTTTTTTTTGATAACATGCATCGCTAATATTATGTACAAATATGAGTTATGCATAAAAAATTAACACTTCATGAATACACGTAACCTACGAACCGTTTACTTTCGGATATTATTGTATTTACATCCATACATTAATATAGTAACTAAAAATGCAACACTTCTATAGAAGTTAAAAATGTACCAGCTCAGAATAATAGCTGGAACGGTTTCAACCATATTGCTATATTCCTACCCCTACTGCATCGGTCCACTCATCTCATCCTTTTCCTTATCGACCAGAATCTCCCTAGTGTTTCCTTCGTGTCCTGGATGTAGTCCTTGCAGAATAATACTTCTCCGATTACTTCGTGGTCTTCTCCTTTGTATGGTTGTACTAGTATTGGGTGTTTTACTCGCTCTTCCTGATATGCTGGGCACCATAGTATGAAATGCTCGAGGTTTTCCACTTCGTATCCGCAACATTCACATTCCATGCTCTCTCCTTTTAATCTCTTTCTGTCGTTCAGATTCAAGTTATTTGTGCGGCACTTCAGTAGCAGAATAGATGCTGGTCTATTGTCATATAACTTTTCTTGTCCTCCGAGTTCCTCTCTCCAATCGCTATATATTCTCAAGCTGGATCTTTCCTTGACTTCTTCCTTCCACATCTGTGTGTCCCACTTTCTTATCGTTTCTCGAATACTCTTTTTATCTGCGTTTTCCGTATTTTTTGCATTCACTCCGATTGACTTAAGTTCGTCTCTAATTCCATTCAGTATTCCTTTCTCTCGATTTTCCTTTTGTACTTCTGAAATTCTTTTGAGGATTTCGTTGTTTTCCTTGTTGCAATACGTCAAAAACTTCCATTTTCCTTCCAATATTCTGGCCCTCATCGACGATGCTCCAATTTCGCCTCTCAATGCACTCACCTGTGTGTAACTCGGCGCTCCTAGAATGCTCCTGTATACTCCGTTTTCAATTTTCTGTAGTTTCTCAATCTCTTGTTTCCTGATATCCACGACGTTGATTCCATAGAGTATTGCCAGAAGAGCGATTGACTTCCAGAAGGTTTTTCCTATCAATATTTTTGAACAGCTCTTCCTGATCACGGGGTAAGTCAGATACGCCAGTTTTCTCGCCTTTTCTATCATGGCCTTTCTTTGTTCCCGGAAACAGTTTCTGCCCTCGTTTATGATTAATCCCAAGTATTTCATTGACTCTGCCACCTCTATATTTCTCATCTGTTCCGGCTTTTCTCTTGCGTTGAATGCCAGGATTTTGCATTTGTTCTTGTTTGTTTCCAGGCCGTATCTACCGCTGATTTCTTCTACTTTGGTGATCATTTCAATCGCTTCTTCTTCGGTTGTAGCTAGCAGCAATGCATCATAGGCAAAAAACAGGCATGGTATTTTCAGCTCTTCATCTCTGAATCCTTTCCCCAATTTTTCTATTTCTTCAATGATCTCGAGCGTGACCAATTTGAACAACGAGGTGGACGCTGTGCAGCCTTGTCTTACTCCGCTTGTGATCTTCATGGTGTTCTTTCTTTTCCCAATTTCAATTTGTGTCGAGTCTTCCTGGTACACTTCTGCAATAATATTGATCACGTCCGGGTGCAGCTTGAATCTCTTGCATGTTTCAATAATCTCTTCTCTTTTCAGACTGTCATATGCCTTGCAGTAGTCTATCGATATGAGGAATAACTGTTTCTTTTGTTTGTACGTCCGGTCGATGCAGTATTTCATTATCACGAAGTTGTTCTCAATCCTTGCCTTCTCTGTAAATCCTCCTTGAAGATCGTTCCCCATATTGTTGTTCCTGATGTGGTTCTCTATGTAGTCTCTCACTACACTCATCATCAATTTGTAACACTGGTTCGCAACAGTGATGGGTCTCAATTCATGTGGCTGAGGTTTCTTTGTCTTCGGCAGCATTATGGTTTTCGTTTTTCTCCAATCTTCTGGAATTTGCCCGGAGGTCATTGTTTCTTGTAAGCACT